>CAJJDN010000184.1:123490-165692 GCA_905182985.1 Paramecium sonneborni | reverse complement strand
ATTTCAAAAAGTTTATTCTTTTTTTTCCTTATGCCGTAAGTTAGGCTATATTTTTTGAATAGCATTATACTATAAATTTAAACAAAAATAAAAAACAATGTTATCCACTTAAATCGAATAACTTTATGTTTTAAAATATACACACTATAAATTTACCAACCAGTAGTACAATTATTATGTAATTTTTCAGAAAAAACAAACATTATATTTATAAAATATAACCAACACTTAATAATTTTATCAGTAAATATTTTAAATCCCCATAATCCCCAACGCCTACCCCTATCCCCAACCACCCCCCTTTTTTGGCTATTTTTTAAACGGCCCCGACCATAATACTTAAAAAAAGTTAAGTTATATAAGTAAGTAGGAACCAAACCCAACCCCAAACCCAAACCCAACCCCAAACCCATCTTAATTTAATTTAGGTGCATAATAATTTTAATTTCTTGTCTTTTATCTAACTTTAAAGTAAAATTATAATAAACGCAAGACAAACATTGAAAACAGAGTCACCTTCTACTTGATTTTTGAATTTAAGGTTATGAGTCCTGTTTTAAATTCGTTTGAATAAAATATAGAAATTTAACTTCTTTTTAAATATTTCACATCAAAAGACAACTTACATACTCTCTAACTTATCAAATATATAAATTATAGAAGATAAATTCCTTATGAGAATGCTGTGGATTTAAGAGCTAAAACATAATGAAAACAACATCATTATACATATCAAATTTGAATAGTTAAAAGCTTAACAAAGTCAAAGTATTCCCCACTTAGATTATGTAAACTCTTATGCTTAAGCAGTAAAAGATGAAATTTGTTTATTAGCCACTGGTGTCATTTTTGTAAATAATCAATGTTTTGATTAAAATTTTTATTTGTAAGGATAACAGAATCTTCTTCTAAAGAAGGGAAAGCTTTGTTTTTAATGTTTTCTGATTCTTAACCTATTTGTTTTTATTAGTCTTAATCTTCCTATTATTCAAAAGGAATAGCCGATGCCACATTTAAGAAATTATCAAAGCTATAGCCTATGATAGAGTATTCAAAATAATGTGTGTCATAAAATATTGAATACATAGCCTTAATGACTTATAAACTTAAAGATTTATCAATACGAATTTTAGATGGAGGAATGATTCTAATCAGAGAAATAATATCTCTTTCATCATAACCTTATTTAAAAATTACATCTATCAAATCATCATTAAGATCATATTTAATTCAAATCTAATCTATGCTTGTACTTGTGTGTTTAATATTATGCCATAGTTTCAAAACTTAAAATTAATTAATCTATTCTATTTCAGCAAACTCAGTTTAAATAATCTTATTTTTAAAGATCTTAAATTCATTTTATTTAAAATACTCGAAAATTTATTATTAATTTAATTGATTTATATTTTATTCTCATTAATCAAGGTTTCAATTGTTAATTTTAGCAAAATATCTTTTTAGTAACAAAAAGAAATTCATATCTTATTTGGAAAATTGATATGGTTAAAATTTAGAAATAATTAACTGATTTTTAATTCAAGATTTAAACACAAATGTTTTCTAATACAAGGTAATAAAATTGTAAAGACTTAGCAAGAAAATCAAGGGGTAACTAAAAATTAATACCTTCATTAAGTAGATAAATAGAAATAGAATAATAATCATAAAAAATGATTCAAAAATATTCTTAGTTAAAATTAAATATTTTTTAAATATTGCAAGAAATTTAATAATTATCTGATTATATTTATGACTTGATATTAACTTTTATTCAATTTTTAGTGAATTCATCTTATTCAATCAGATCAAAATATAATTTTTTGATACCTAACCTACCTGATTTTACACTTTGAATTCTTGAACTATAAGAACTCAAATAGTAACCTGTCATAATTTGTTTAGAGTTTAGTTTTGAGAAATAAATTAAATGATTCTTTAATATAATAATATTCTTCTTCAATTTCTATTCCCTTAGTTTTTATTTTTCTACTTTCTATTTTAGAAGGAAATGGAATTAATTCAAAAAGAAGAATTTATATTTTTTCTCATAACTTCTTAAAATCCCAAAAATAAATGGGTTTCAAAGTTTAATGAAACATAATAAAAATTTGAAGAATAATAGAGAGGAACTCATTAATATTTTATTCACTAATGTATTTGATTTTAGCTAAAAATATTAATATTGAACAAATTTGACTACTATATAAATCTAAAGTATTATATTTTTAAATAATAAATGGTTAATGAAATGGAGCCAAAATTTGATATACTAATAAGCACAATCCAATTAATGATGCTTTTAAAACAATATCAGTTTCAAAATTCGTCATTATAACAATTATAATTGTTTTCTTGAATAATTTTATAAGTTCCCAATAATATTTTTAATATTCGCATTCATTTAATAAATAATGAATATGCTTTCTAATCTTAATTTTGTCAAAGCGAGATTTATTTACAATCAAAAGAATAAATATCAAGATAGGAATAAACCCACCTATTAAAACAATCCAGGAATGCACTATACATATATGTTTTTAATTATGCAGGATTAATAAGGATGTATAATATAATTACAATTAATAGATTTTCATCATTGATTTCCAAACGAGAAGTATCCAATAACTATTACATTTAGGGTAATGTATCCTAGATATATGGATCTTAAGATTATTAGTTGTGGATGTATTCTTTTATCATGTATTTGAAAGCTCATATCATATTTCTGTTTATTGATTAATCAATACAATATTGATCCAGATGTTGTGAAAATAAAGAGGATAATTATAATGATTAACATTGTCAATATTTTCAAATAAACAATAGGGATTTATTCAATAGAAGATATTTAGCAATCAAAATCTGTTACAATAAAATAAGAGGTTCTAATATTAAATGTAAAAATGACACTAAATATCCATATATAATTTATCAACATTTTTAATTAGATGCTCTCTTGATCTAAAATTTATTTAATATTGTTAAACTTAATTTAGTTTAAATAGTATTTTACTAAATTTTGAAGCAATTATTAGTGATTTATATAATGAGTTAGACCTAGTGATACTTCTTAATGACATTGATATCGATATTAACGTCCTATAGTTATTTAAAATATTATACCAAAGACAGGCTATTAAAAATGGTAATATATTACTCCATTAGTTTTTAAAATAATTTCCATGACCCCTAATATTATATATATAACATTCTTCGCATAAGGCTCCTATATGGCCTAAATTACATGTATAATGGGATACCTATCTGCCATTACAAAATAAAGGATTCTTGAAACAAGGTTCCACAAGATCACAAAAATTATTAGGTCTCCAAAATCCTGGACTTCTATAAAGTTTAAATTGAAAATTATGAAGCTTTATTTTTATTTAATTAGTACAGTTTATTAAATATGAATAAGAGAAATTATTATTTTCTATAATTGTGTTAAATAAATTTAGATATTTTTATTTTTCGGAATAACTGATAAAAAAACTAAAAATTGATGAGTTTCTTAAGATAGATTAATCTAAAATAAAGTATTTTAAAGATATAATAGATTCAATTTTAGATAATGTAAATAATGCTGATTCTATAAATGTACAATTTTTTAATTTATAAATTTGTTATTTAAATTATTCCCTCAAATTAATATAATTATAAATTAAATAATGAAGAATTGATAAAGGTAGTATTTTATATGGTAACATTATTTAAAATGATATTTCTAAAAATTTCTGCTATAAATAAAGATTTCATATTCTTTAATAAACTTTAGTAAAATTGGTAAGTATCAAATTTATTTTATACTTACCATTTTAGAATATAAAGTATTAGTCTGAATCAATCACAAAACCTATATTGCTAATTTCGATTTGATTGAATAAATACAGAAAGATTGGCCTAAATATATAATCTTTGATAGTGAGAAAATTTATAAAAAAATAATAAAATATGTGAATATTTAATTCTAAATTTTATGTAAAATTAAAATCAATAATAAGGAGTGTAGAGACTAGGATTAATAAATTGAGAAGTTGATAATATTAATCGATACTAAGATTAAAATTATAAGTATAAATATTTTATCAAAAAATGATTAACTTTTGAAGCAAAATGCAATTATGGAAGAAATATTAAAAAAATTATTTAAATAATTCAGCTATTAGTTCCTTTTCTTATAGTTCTTATTCCATTTACTTTCTTCAATATTATAACTTCTAAAATAATGACTTAAGTTTGGTCATTTCTATGCTGTAAATTTATTCTACTTCAAATTCTTGTTCTGATACATCGGGAAGATATTCAGAAATATATCTGAATAGCTAGAGTATTTTTATTTAGAGGTATCAATTTTTTTGAACAATATTCTAGGATTTGATAAATGAGTACGATTCTTATTTCTTTATTAAAAAATTATTAATATCTTTTACTAATGAGTCCAATGAAGCGATAGTGAATTAGAATAATAGAAAGTAATTCGAATGGATCGTAATTCTTTCTCAAATTGACTCTCAATTAAGAATTCTTTTCAAAGTGTATCAAGTTTTTGAGATTAATAACTTAGTATTATAGGGAATTAAGTTGAAATTTATTAAATAACTTTGAGGCAGTAGAAATTAACTAAATTTATTTATATCTAATTTTTTTATAATATAAACCATTATTGTTGCAATTAATATAGTTTTATGTCTAATGGGATTAAATTTTGTAGAAGAAATTATGGAATCTCATAGAGTTATACTTCATATCTTGTATCATATTTCCCTGTTCCTTATTCCATTCTTCTGGCTAAGAAAATGTGAATTCAATTTTTTGGTAGAAAAGGAGCTGATTGTATATTTATCAACATACTATTTGATATCTATAATATTAGACTCAATAAATCCTTTCTTAAGAAATTATTTTTCCAGCCATACATGTTTTTTTTTAAATTTTATAATTTATATTTAAGAGTTATTATTCATATTAAAAATATAGGAATTAAGAAACAAAATTTAAGAAGACTTAAGTCTGGCAACAATTTAACCTATTTAAAACTACTTATGAAGAAATTTTATTTTTATCAGTAGACATAAATTAATTAATTCTCATAATTTATTTGTTTTTTTAATATACGTTATGATATAAGATTTTGATAGTTTACTATTCTTCATTTCTCTATAGCTGTTTAAATTGTTCAATATCAAATGCACTATCTTTAAAGTAACTTACTCACGCACCCCTTTAATCTAGAAAAACAATTTATTTTAAGGCCTTTAGTATGCAAATCTTGATCCTTGATGATCATTAGAATTCTTAGTTTCTGTATTTATTGAGGATTGAAACAACACAAATGTTTTATTATTATTTTAGATTATATCTGAAATTCACAAAAATTAAAATGTTTAATTGAATACATTTATCACTCATTCAATTTAATTTGAATACTAAATATTAGATCGATATGTTGAAGAAACTTTCCAATTTCAACAAGGTTTTTTTTTGAAAATAAATTCTCCCTTGTATAAATATTTAAAAATTAAAATTTTTTGTATGTTCTCAAATAACATATAAAAAAGAGTTATTATTTAATTATAAAAATTATTAAATTTAAATCGTTTTTTTAATTCTTATACTTGAATCCAGATTTTTATACAATCATGATTATATGATTACGAAATTATTAATATTAAAGAGTCTTATGAACATGAAATCAATTTATTTTATTATTTGTTAAGACCTAATGAAAAGACACTATAAGTATGAGCAATTATGTTTTATTAACACAACCATGTTTTCCATTTCATCCAAAATTTAATTATTGATAACCCCTAATATTCATCATATCATAATTGTTTAACAATAAACAATTAATAATAATGGAATGATCATTTAATTTTTATATGTAATTCCATTAATTATTCTTATTCATCTCCCATATTATTATCGAATTATCCCCGTTTCTATAAATAAAATTGATAATCTTTTTATGAAATTTAAAGTATAAACATCAGATTTATGCTCGTTGAAGATGAATATTTGATTCAGTTTCCCTTATAAATGCCGATATACTATTAAATGTTTAACTTAATATCTTTCACATTAGTTAATTTTATGTTAATTTATTATCTCAAAGCTGATTTTAGTATTTTAGTTCAAAGGTACTTATGCATCTTTGTTGCTCTAGCTTAAATGAGTTAAGTTATTCCATAGGCATGTTAATCTTATTCTTCAAATTTGCTTAGCTCTTAAATTTTTATTAATTTTATGAGCAATCGATTTAATTTATTGAAATGACGATTTCAGTTAGATAAATAATGTTTCCTCATAAGTTTTCAAATTTGCATTTATAACATCTATCATTAAGCTCATAGTTACCATTACCACATTATTATTACATTATTCAGTGGATAGTTTAGCAATTTGATTGTCTCCATACTTTTAAAAACTTTTATTATCCAAGCTTAATGCACATATACCAAATTAACAATCATAACAAAAACCCCATTCATTATCACAAGCATTTCTATCAAAAAAATAATCATCATTTTGATAATTTTGATTATCAAAACAATTATTACAAATTAATAAATAAGGAATATCTTGAATACCTAACCATATTATAGGAATATTTTGATCTTAGATCAGCCAATCAGCCATAATTTTGATCTTGAGTATTGATCTGATATGATAATATTAGTGGATGATTAAATGATATACAAACATTTAAATTGCAATATCAATATCAAATAAAAAAATAAAAATTTAATTCAAAAAGATAAAAGAATTTTTTAAATACTATAATTAAATAAAAATTCATAATTTTCGTTATTTTTATTTGAAACATCAAAAAAGGCTCAAACATTTTATTCTCCAGTATATTTTACTAATTTGGAATATTCAGTCTCTTTAGTAATATTTTTTTGTTAAATAGTAATTAACGTGCGATTTGAAAATTATCTTTTTAAGGTATGTTAAATGAAATTGTATGTTTCGTATCAAAATTAGCATATGCCTCATCTAATACAATAATTTTGTTTAATCTAATATTATTCTATCTAAGCAAATTATTTGTTTTTAACTTACAGAAAAAACAGAATTAAAATCACTCATATCAGTTAAAATACCATTTTACAAAAATTTTANTAGTATTTTAGTTCAAAGGTACTTATGCATCTTTGTTGCTCTAGCTTAAATGAGTTAAGTTATTCCATAGGCATGTTAATCTTATTCTTCAAATTTGCTTAGCTCTTAAATTTTTATTAATTTTATGAGCAATCGATTTAATTTATTGAAATGACGATTTCAGTTAGATAAATAATGTTTCCTCATAAGTTTTCAAATTTGCATTTATAACATCTATCATTAAGCTCATAGTTACCATTACCACATTATTATTACATTATTCAGTGGATAGTTTAGCAATTTGATTGTCTCCATACTTTTAAAAACTTTTATTATCCAAGCTTAATGCACATATACCAAATTAACAATCATAACAAAAACCCCATTCATTATCACAAGCATTTCTATCAAAAAAATAATCATCATTTTGATAATTTTGATTATCAAAACAATTATTACAAATTAATAAATAAGGAATATCTTGAATACCTAACCATATTATAGGAATATTTTGATCTTAGATCAGCCAATCAGCCATAATTTTGATCTTGAGTATTGATCTGATATGATAATATTAGTGGATGATTAAATGATATACAAACATTTAAATTGCAATATCAATATCAAATAAAAAAATAAAAATTTAATTCAAAAAGATAAAAGAATTTTTTAAATACTATAATTAAATAAAAATTCATAATTTTCGTTATTTTTATTTGAAACATCAAAAAAGGCTCAAACATTTTATTCTCCAGTATATTTTACTAATTTGGAATATTCAGTCTCTTTAGTAATATTTTTTTGTTAAATAGTAATTAACGTGCGATTTGAAAATTATCTTTTTAAGGTATGTTAAATGAAATTGTATGTTTCGTATCAAAATTAGCATATGCCTCATCTAATACAATAATTTTGTTTAATCTAATATTATTCTATCTAAGCAAATTATTTGTTTTTAACTTACAGAAAAAACAGAATTAAAATCACTCATATCAGTTAAAATACCATTTTACAAAAATTTTACATGATTTATAAGATTAACTTGTTGTAAATTTCCTTCTGATAAGTTTATAAGTTGTATGTCCACTGATTTTAAACATGATAAAGGTTCTATAGCATTTTATATAATACTCTTCAAAGAGATAGCTCTTTAAGGGTATAATCAATAACTCCTATGGTAAAAGGATTTTTGGATTATGATGTGTTACAATAGTTTAATCCTTAATTTATACTTCTACAATGCCTTAGAAGTATTCCCTAATTTTTAATTTTGATTTTAATTATCAGAATGAAATTTAATTATTTTTTTATATATTTATTTTAATTCATAACAAATTGCAATATAGAATATCTTATTTCAAGAAAATATCTAAAAAGGAAAGAATTTAAGGATTGAAATTTATTAATAGTAGATGGTAAAAAGTGATAATTTACTTTAACTTTAAAAAAATCTTTCTTCTTAATTGTTTTAGGGAATTGAAATAAGTATTTTCTTATTGAACAGAATCTGTTATTTGAAACCTTAAAATATTTATATTTCATATCTCTCTTAATTTATTTATCAATTAATATCAATTTTTCTTCTTCTAATAATTTATTAATAATTATAAGTAATAATTAATATAATTATTTATATTTGAGAGCATAAAATTATTTTTAATAATTCTTGTAAATTATTAAAGTAAAATAAAATCAAACTGTGCGTTCTTTATTTATTTCGAAAGTAAGATTTTAATTGTTAATATTGATTTTTTATGATTTATTTTCTCTATAAAAGCCTGAAAAATTTAAAAATAATGGAATTTACCTCTAATGATAGTATGAGTCTAATTAATAATTCCAAAAAGGGACATTTTTTAACCAATAACATACATAAAAAAAAGTTTTGTAAAAAAAATTCTTCTCCTTTTATAATATGGTTCTTTGTTAAATTATTTATGTTGTTTTTAATGGTGAATATAAATTAAAAATATATATTTGATTGTCCTACCTATAAAATAATTACTTGAAAATAAATGCACATAATTCTATCAAAATCGCAACCATCATCAGAAAAAAATATCGTTTTTATGATTTACATATAGTATTACAACTAAATTACTACATCCTTTTTCTAAGCAGTATTCTAAGAAGGATTTATTTATAAATATTGTTTATGCGCAAAAACTAATTGGAAATCGAATTATATAAAACTTCCCTTTTTAGAAAAATGTAGGAATGGCATAATAATGTAAGCGTCTCCTATCACTTCTAAAGTTACAGAATTATTGATTCCTGAAATAAAAAACTGAATAATATCTTTATTTTTGAATACAGAGTATTAGGGTTTATATTTATCGAAGCAATTAGAGTTTATAAATAAGTATCAAAGTATTGAAAACCTAAATTAAATTTTAATCATTAAAAATCGCAATGTTATGTAATATCATATGATGAGTTATTCCTTTCCCTTCCTTATCAATCTGTAAAATTGTAGAATATGCCAACAAACTATACCAACTTTAATGAATTCCAACCTAATCAAAAAAATGACAATTTTTTATTATGCCTTTAGATTTAGAACTTTCAGATCTTTAATGAGTTTATGAATCTTTAATTTTCTTCTACGCTATAGAGGATTAAAGAATTTCTGAATTATAAAGAGCCTCTTGTGCCATTTTACAAAGGAAACTCTCAAAATAGTTCAAATATTATTAGCAAGAGCATCATTATAATATAATGCTCAATTAATTTAATAGCATATAGATAAGTGAAAAAATGCAATTGAATGTTGGGATTTAGAAATTAAAAAAACCTGAATAAAAGAGTTTTTTATGGTTGGATAGGTAAAAATTAAGGTCATCCTAATTGCATAAGCTTTAATAATTATAGTTCTTAATTTTTCCCCTAAGGCCTATTTGAAATATAAGAATTAATATTACAATTCAATTATAATATAATTTATAAATGTAGTTTAATAAATAAATTTAATTATGATAATAAACAAAATTATATTAATTAAAAAATAAAATAATTATTGTGAACAGGTTCATAAAGACTGTTGATTAATATCGTCTTATAAACTTTTAATCATTACTAATCAATAACATCATATTAAATTTTTTAAAATGATATTATAATATAAAAATTTATTATGAGAAACAAATAAACTGAAATAGCTTCAATAAATATGAGTTGTAATTTATACAAAAGAAATTGTGATCTTATTTCTGGATGCAGTGTTATCAATTCAAAAAATATTAACTAAATTTTGTGCCAATCATGTGTTGAAGCTTTATAAGAACAACTTAAAGTAAATGCGGAATAGATGAGTGAAATTTTGCAAGAATACTAATAGACAAAAGCATTCTTCGTATCAAATAATTTAGTCGAAATAGTTTCTAATTCAATTTTTATTAAAACTCTTGATATTTCAGAGCCTCTAAAAAATTTACTTAAAAATTCTAAAGAATTTCAATACAATAGAAATTTAACTAAGCAAGATTTTTACAATTATTGTCAATAAAGAGTTCTTTATAAATAATTATTTGAAGATCAATTACTTAAAAAAAAAATTGATAACGCATCCAAGGATTTCAAAAGCATTTTAAAATAATATTTTTATGATTAAGAAGAAATTCCTGTTTTATTTATTTAAATTTCAAAATACTAATATCGCATACCTTATTTTAAGGTTTTATCACATTATTTCCTAATTTTAAAATATAAAATTGAATCAGAATAAAATTTGACTATCAACAATAGAGAAATAGAGGAAGATATAATAAGTGAAGAATATTATCCTGATATTTTAATTTCAATTTATGACTTAAGAAGCAAAGAAATCATTTATGATGATATTTTAGAAGAAACTTATGATCTAGGGGGTTTGTAGGAAAATCAAATTGCCTCTTATTTACTAGAATCAAAAAAAATTATTTATGTGGGTATAAGAAAGACTTATTATTAAATTAATTTAAACCCTATATAATCGCCAATAGAGATAAAACCCTTTATAAGATTTTAAGTAATTGGTGATTACCTCATTTATATTGAATCAAAAAGTTTACTAAAATATGACGTAAATAATTATGAGGTAATTTAGAGATAAGATAGATTTAGTAAGAATTTGTTAGAGAAGGAAAATTATTATGATTAGAAAATCAATTCTTTTATCAGATATCATTTTCCATAGAGCAATTACAATGAAAATTTAGAAGTTATACAATTATATACATTAAAATGCACAAAAAGAATTATTTTTGCAAATTACGGAAAATATTTCTATTAACTCTTTTTTTCTCGATTTTAATATAAATACATTGAGAAAAATAGAACAATTGTGATTATTCATCAATTCTCTGAAGATTAATAATTTTTTATTCTTTAAAATTTGATAACAAGTAAAATTATTAGAAAAATACCACTTTCATCTAAACACCTCATTAAAAACTGCTTTCTTTTAAAAAACTAGACCTTGATATGTTTAGAATATGAATCAGATTAAGTAGAAATATATCAAATGTCTACAGGAAGATAGATTCTTAGCTTTGAGTATTTATAAATATATCCAATCATGTAAGATGAATAGCTTGCGATAAGTTTTTAAGAAGATGATATAAAAATATTTAAATTAGCCAAATGATTGTTAAATTTTAATAAATATATCAATATTAATTATATCTCACTTATTTATTTAATAAGATAATTGGATTTTTAGCAAATCTTATTGATACATAAATGATTTTTGTATATTCACAGAAATTAATTTGAGAATATTATCTAAGTTTCTTATCTAACCTTACCCCTCCTTTTCATTCGAGCACATTTAAATATCATAACCAAATTAAGTTAAAATATTAAAGTATAATCTTCATATTCAGATACAAAATCAATACAAAAATTAGAAAAATAATAAATTTACTAATTATAAACATTATTCTAATCATCTAATCCTTAACGATTAAAAGATTCTAATTAAATCTTTTTAAAGTATTTTAATGAGCAGATAGTTAAATTTAAATAATTTTGCAACCTCCAAAAAATGAGTGCAATATATATTTTATGAATGTCGATTAATTAAATAGGAAAGGCAATATATTAGCTTCTAATTAAATTTAGATTAATAAAACTAATTGGGTAATTACAAAAACATTCAAGAGCTGATCCTTCATTTTCTTTTAGAAGTGATCATATATTAAAAAGTATATCCCCTTAAGTTTTTCTTTATTTTAATAATCTTTATTTAAGAAATGCTTATGTATCTATTTCCTAAAACAAAAAATTGCTCATTAAAATATAAGCTTGAGTTAAAAAATCTAAACGCTATATTTATTTAATAAAATCACTGTTTTTTCTATATTAACCAATTTACTAAATAAGATATGCATGAATTGTAAGTTATTATTATTTTTTTTTTATCTCTATCTCTATCTTCAGAAAATTTCCTAAGTTAAACAATATTCTGGATTCAATTTTTTCAGCCAGAAAGAATTTTTAGTATGTTAGTATTCATTTTTTTACATTATTGCACTCCTAATTCTGTTGTTCTAAAAAATTAATAAAATAAATTATCAGTATTTTTTGTGGCATCTAATACTATGTCAAATTTTTTATTCATTTTCATAATTACAGGGTAATCGTTTTCAGGAAAGAGTTCATTTCCTGTACATCTTCACTTTTCTGATGTATAAATTACCAAATTTCTCGTGCAACATATCCCTTGATGTACCACATCTAGGGATATGATAGACGTCTTAATTTTATTGAGTGGATCAACTATATTTAGATTTTATAGTAATTAATGTTATTTAAATATAAATATTTTCGGCTTCAAATCCCTATGCATGATTTCCTAAGAATGCATATAATCAATTGATTAGAGTACTTATTAAATTTGATTAAACTAAACATCATTTTAATTAACTAAATATTAATTCATATCTTTCTTCTTTCTATAGCATTTTCTTGTTAAAACATTTAGATGCAAATTGAAATTAATCTTCTTTTTTTGTGATTCAATATACCTGAAATTAATGAAAGCAATCGTTAAGAAGTAACAAAAGAGAATTAGAAGAATAGAAACTGATTATATCCTTTTACATAATTTTACATTGTATTAAATCTTTAATTTATTACAATTCTTTAGTTATAGTAGAAAATATTTTATTTTATCCTTGTAAAAGAATCCAAACAATACAATTTTTTGCTATCCAATAACTCTTCGATGTTAAGCCTAGTTATACTAAATATTTTGGGTTTTGTTGTTTTGAATTCTCAGAATACTGGTATTTAAATGATTATATATAAAGAATGAAAAAATGAAGTTGGATTGTTTAATCTTAACTATCTAAGTATTTTACCAGCAGGAAAATTAACAATAGATGTATATCCATCTTTGGAAGAGCAATTATGGATTTTAAAGTTAATTCTTTCTAGATTATTATTTAATGATATTTATAATTATTAATAAGAATTTTATTTGATTGAGAAATAAAGTATTTTTATTAACTTTTAATTTAGGGTAACCATCTCTTTCATTTATTTAATTTAAGTTTACTTAAAATCAGTTTGTTTTCAAATTCTTAAGACTTTTGAATAAGCTATGATTTTTATCTATTTGATGTAATTTATAGAAAAAGAATTGCCAAATAGAATAAAACTTGTTATCTTGTATTAATACTTCATACAATTTCAATTCCATATATATTTTTATTTCATTATTTCTAATATTTCCCATCAATAAACTACAATAAATTCATTCTTTTAAATGGAAAAAAAATTTAGATTAATTCGGCATCAAGAAGTATTTGATTTATTTACTCAAAATTGATTTTTTTTTGATGAAGTTAAAAAAACCATATATGTTGAATTCATTCTTTTTTTTGAACTATATGAGTTATTTTAAATAATCAGCTTTTATGAAAATTAATTATATATTTCTTTGGATAATGTATCTACTTTAAAATATAAACTAAAGAACTTAGTATTATTTTTAATAAAGCATATTTATTCACTTTTTGCTGATTGACTCCTCATTATCATTAATTTGAAAGATACTTTCTCAAATGCAAATTCTAAAATATTAGAAATAAATAACTTACATAAATTGTTATCTCTTATTTTTAGAGAAAAAAGAAAAAAATTTTCCCAAGAGTATTTAAAACCATTTATAATTATATTTAATAAAAAATAATAAAATTATAAATTAAATTTCAAATAAAAATATAATTGTATATGAAAAAAATCATGATTTAATTATTCAGCATCTTTTTTTGAAATTGTCTTATTGTCTAATTGTACTTTCTAGACTATATAGTGAAACTTTCTTCCGCTTTTTCTACTCTTCTGAAGAGGATTTTAATTCATCTAAAATATATAGAATAATAATAAATACCTTTAAAATCTTCTTCTTTCTGACTTTGACCTTGAATAATTATTGAATTTTTTTTGAATTCGTTGATTAAATAGTTGATATCATCCATCTATATATCAAATTCTTTGAAAAGAAATTATTTTAATTAGTATCCTTCATCAAAACCCTTGTTTGCTGCTTCATCTTTTAAAACATTAATAAATATAATTTCATCTTTCGTATCGATATTAGAATGTTCTAATATTTGAATATATTCTTCTAAAGTTAGAATTAAACATTGATAAAAGGAGGGGGTTAAATTAATTTTAGTTTATTCATTTGGAACGGCTGAATAAATTTCCAAAAAATCTGTTTACTTGATGACTTACCTTATAATTTATTGTAAAATAACTTAATTTTTATTAGTAATTTATCTACATAAGAAGATTATAAGTCTTTCTTGAGGCCCAATAAAATTAGGCTTAACGTTTTCTGAATCAATATCATTCTTAAACTCTTGTATTTATTTTTCATTAATTGGCTTATAATTCATAAATTTAACACTGTTAGTGGATATTTGAATCAATGAGTTATCAAATAATTATTAACTACCCATGATTTAAGGATTTAAAATTGAACCTTTATCTTTAAGTATTTGAAAGCATACACCAAAATAAATCTCCAAAGCTTTTTCAAAAGTATACAGGGATTAAGCCGAAGAATTGATATAGATCTTAATTATACAACTCATTCTTTCAAGATTTTCATTTTGTTTTCTAAACTTACAATCAAACCAAACAAATAATAATTGAGCAATCCAAACATAAGGCTTTTATAATTTATTATTAATTAGTAAATTACCAAAACCTTTAATTGCTGTTAATTAAACGACGGAATTATGATTGAAAATGTAATTCACTATTATTTACAAAATCTTCCATTTTTCATACTATTTTGAATCATATACCCAAACTAGATCTTCATGATAGACCGAAAAGGAATCCAATATACTTCTTAATGCTATAATTACAATTATAGGATCATATTATGATTATTCATATGGGTTTTGTAAAAATTTAGCAAATTTCGGAATAACACTACCATCAATGTTCATTCCAAATAAGGGAATATAGGCCAAACATCGATAAGATAGTCTCTTAGCTAAGCAGTTTTCAAAAGGTAAATAGTTTTTATTCATTTAGACAATAATATTCTTTAATTTAATGAATTTACAATCTTGAACTTTGTTGAAATCCAACTAATTTATTAAAGCATCTAATAAATATAAACTATGCAAATCAATTTGTTAATTAAATTCCTTCAGTTAATCTAATTCATTAAATATTGATAATAAAGATTAATCTAATTCCTTCAATACTGATTGATTCAACTCTAGTGTTTTATGATCATATTTCTTTTATTTCATTAGTTATAGTATTTCATTTCTAAGTTTCTCTCTTTAATCTCCTTTTTCTTTAATTGTTTTATCCAAATTTTATATCTTTTCCATAACATTTCTTTTCTATAGTTTTTCAAAAACATTTAGAACAAGGTCAATAAAATGATCCTATGATTATACCAATAATTTAATGACTTTCATTGCGGGTATCAGTAATTCATACCAACTTTTAACTAATTAAATTTAGTATGAATGTTAGGCAAACCATTAAAATTCAATTTCCTAATTAGTTTTGAATTCATAAATATCATTATATTTCTAACATTATATTTTTGGGCATTCCAATTATTTGTATTCACTAATAAACTCAACCAATTAATCTAATAAAATATTTTATTCTATTTTGTTCTCCGATTTTTATAATTATAACTCAGCAATTTAAAATATTTCATTGTATTATAGCAAATCTAAATCATAATCTAATATATATGCTATCTATTTTGAACTGGGATAATTCTATTCTATTATTTAATTCATTTATGACATTAATTAAGTTTATTCCTAAGAATTATCATTCATCTTACAGACAACTTTTAAAAATGTCATTTCAGCTCCACTTGTCCTATGACTTAGATTCTTTAATGTATCCTAGAAATATATTAATAAGTTTTCTTGATGAGATGATTCAATTATTATTTTTAAGACATCTTGAATAGTAGAATATAATTAAGGAAATATTAATGTTTTTTCGATTTCAAATAAATTTACAAAGTTTCTTACTACTTATTAAATGCATTTATTTTGTTTTTTCTTTTCATTCTTTATCATCAATTATTCAAAAGAATATTAAATATAGAAATGACATTATTCTATAACTTTCTTATTATTACCTTTTAAACCATCATAAATCACTTAATATCTATCCAAAATATTTAATTATTAAATATTTAGATTATTTTTTATAAGTTTAGTCAATACTTGTAATCTTATGTTCACATCTATATCTCGAAGTCTAAGCAGTATATACTACAATGTGAATTCATTTACATCAGTATTAATTAAAGCATCAAGCCTTAATTCCTTCTTCTCCTCTTCTAAAATAGTCTTTACCATCTATATTTGTAAAGCTTATATTGCTTATTTCAATTATTTTGATTTTCCTTCTTCCCAAGTAATATTTTGTAAATATGATCCAAGTTTTATTGCCAATCCTTTTTAAGTTCTTCCAACATCTTTTCTTCCTTTCTTCAAAAACAATCCCACTGTGATATTCAATAATTCATAAGATATCTTATCATCAAATAACTTATTATATAATTTCTCTGAAATGTTATGTAAAATCCTGAATAGATGTCTTCCACATAATATTCTTGTATAATAATTTTGAGAATCAACTCCTTAGGCAAATAGTTTTATCATGTAAAGAATAAACCTATATGATTAATATTTCTTATACATTCTAAGATCTCCAACCTATTTACAGTTCTTACATGGTTTCTTTGATTATTATTTCCATCTATTTATCATGAAACCCAAAAATTATTATGTCAAGCTTTCAAATAAAACTCTACATTATTTTGAAGTTCCACTACACTTTTTAATTAATTATAAATAGCACTATTCCAACTATTTTGTGAACTTCCTATAAATTATTTGAATTTTATTACTTCGAATCACTTAAAAAGTTTGCATGTAAATTGTGAATATGTGATTTAGTTACCTCACCATACTCAGCAATATCATTCAGAATCTATTTAACATCCATTATAATTAAAAATATATAAAACTCATACGTGACTAAGAAGGTCATTAACATGGATAAAATATATCATCCATTTATTAAGTTTCTATTTTTTTGGATTTAATTAAACTTCAAAATAGTATATAACAATATTATGGCATCAGAAATATTGTCCAAAACACATTTAATATATTATTAGGATTTCTAATAAGAGAGGGTAATATAACAATGAATAATTATTTCAATTCATTTCAAAAAATATATCAATTCAATTAGAAAATTTTAGTATTTCCAAAATTTATTCCACTTATTTAGGTATCAATGCATTTTATTTTATCAAATAAAATTGATTAAATAGAATCAAAGATTGCCTAAATAATTTTACTTACACTTTATTAATGGAACACTAGCTTAGCTCTAAAGCTATTTATAAAAAAATAATTTTATATTTAATTCAATATATTCTAACAATAATTATTACTTTTTGTATGATATTTACATAATTAAAACATAAAATTTAATTTATTAATTTTGTCTTTATAAGAGAGGGGCTGTTTTTTTCCCAAATTATTGATATTCATTTAAAATATAAATATAATAACTAATATATTAATAAACTAATAAAAGGTTAATATTGGGAATGATAATATAAAATAATGTCGTTATTAGTTATAGATTGACTGTTATCCTATTATTGATAGTAATGTATAATCGAATAGCAATCAATCAATTAATGATTTTAAGTAATTTAATAGACAATTAATAATAATAAAATATTGTTATTTGATTAAACTAAATTATTTATTTTTTTAATAAATATTGATATAAAACACATGAAAAGAAATAAATATTTAATTTAAAAATAAAGCTCAAAATTTTGAATTGAAGATAATAACAATAAAACTTTCTATATAAAATATGAAGATTATATCGTATAGATGCTATAATTTAATTAAATAAGATTACTTTAAAAATCATCTTAAAAATAGCAAAGCTTCCTAGATAAAATAATAATTTTTATTTTCCTAAAGTTGGAATATCATCGTTTGTGCTTTTCAAAATTATTCCATGGTTTATATAGTTATATGCAAAGTTTGTCTCGATGTAATTTAGTTCAACATATAGAAAAAAAGAAAAAATAATAAAGATGCCATGGATAGGTTATTCGTTTATTTTTAATAAAAATCCTCCATTTTATCTTCTCAATTTTATTATTAAATAGTTTTTTCTTCATATGAAATTATTAGTATATCTTACAAGAAAGATATCACTAAACTAGAGACATTTACATGAAATTGAAAAAGTTATTTTATCAATCTCTTCTACTTATAGATCACAAAGAAATGAGTTTATCACAAGACAATAATAATAATTTAATAGCTACTCAGATACTTCTTCTTAACAATATCAACATTAGGCCATATAAACTAAAGTTAATTCATTGTTAAATATATCATATAAACAAATAAAATTATTTTAACTTCTTGGTACCTCGTGCATTAATTTCAAATGTAATATTTCTTGTTAATTAAAAATTTAACAGAACATCAAAGATGTTTTAAGAGAATACACATGCAACTCTTGATGTTAGAGTATAATTTTAATTGTATTAGAAAATAATTTTTAATTAGTTATTTCAGAGTATTTAACTCTTGATGGTCTAGAATTAGATTCATTTCTATAAACTTCAACTAAAGATACTTAATATCAAGAATTATCGATTTAGGGAATGGTTGTTGTTTTACAACACTCTTTTTTTTATTTAAAATTGTAATACAATAGTTTCAATAGTATAATGATAAGGTTTTGCAATCCAAAGAATGGTTGTTTATTATTAAGAATGAGTTTAAACTTATATTAATAGAATGGATTTTTATTAAATAAAATTTTGAAATTCTCCAAAATAAGTTATGTTTGATTTTTTAAGCAATATTTATAATGGGATAGATAGTTTTAAGTTTTAGAGATTATTTAATGAATTGACAAAACTTCCAAGATTTCCATTTCCATTTTATCCATCCCCTGAAAAAGTTCATTTAATTCCAATTAATTATCTGAGACCATCAAAAATTATAGATTTGATTGGTATAGTATTATCATCACAAGGATTTAAAAAATAAGTAGACAAATTATAAAAGATTTAGGAGAAACTGGATTAATAGGAATTTTAACTTACTAAAGAATAAATATTTTTATTTTTTAGACTCAATTTAGATTGTCAAAATATTATCAATAAAATATAATTTAAACTCCTGGTATAATAAAAACATATTATCCTACTTCTATGATTAATATCATATAAATAAGTTTACTATAGAGTCGTTATGATCTACAAAACAATTTGGACTTTTCCCAATTTCAAATAAATATTATCTTGATATTAATAAGTGAAAAAAACAGGGGTTTAATGGAAAATCAAGAACACAAGGAGTTTTAGTATGAATGACAGAATGAGGGGGTTCTTTAACAAGCCATTTCAGATGTCAAAATTCTATCTCAAATGTAAGAAAGACAACCATCAATATTACTAGTCTTACATAATCGATCACAAACTTAACAAAAATCATTTTAAAAATCATCATAAAATCCATCAGGGTAAGAGCACGATGGAATAATTTAACGACTCCTTTTCCAATTAAACAATTCAAAGAAGATAATGAACATGTTTTACATTAAAAACTACATTCTTAAAGTATTTAATAAATAATACATAGACATAAAGGTTGTCCTCTTTCAAAATATCCATGTAACAAACATTTTTATTTATATCTTCCTTCTCTACAAGTTAAACAATTAGAACTAGGCTTTTCGCAAGTATTACATTAATTTTCATAAACTAAAAAGTTACTAAAGAATTAATTACCTTCACAATGAAAAGATTAATTTCATAAAAACCTGCTGAAGATTGTGAGAAAAGTTTACATCTAACACTGAAGTTCTAACAATCAAGTTAAAGATCATCATCCTCATAATATGACAAATAATTGTAAAACTAATAATTCTATGCTAAGATGTAAAAAAAATGCATTAAATGTGAGTAATAAGTTTGTTATTTTTGAAACTCTACAAGAATTCTCCATTTTCATCTTAAAAGAATCCAGTTGAGCAAGGACATTTTTTAATTGCTGAGAGATCAACTCTATTTTAATTAATATCACAACTGGTACATAAATCTTTTTTACCTTAATATGTGAGACAAAAATTCTAACATTCTTAAAATATCATTAATAAATAGTTTCGCTTAATGGAAAACTATTATCCTAGTATCCTGTCTTATAAATACATAAATTAGAATTAAATATCTAAATTACTCTATTTTATAACAAGAGTAACATTTAGTAGAACTAATCTAACATGTTTTAAATAGTTTATTGCATAATAAACACATTTCTATTCCAGCACCATAATATCCGTCCAAACAGATGCTTGCATATGAATTATTTAGGATAAATTGCTTCACATGTTTTACATTTCATCGCTTAATTGATTCAAGTTTTACAAGTTATATTATATGCGATTATTTACAACAAATTTGATCAATGAACATTTCCTTTAATTCACTTCAAAATATTCATCTTTACATAGAAATTGTAAGTTTTCTGAATCTATGTGTCTAGTTATAGATTCGCATTCATTACACTAAGTAAGATTTTGGCATTCTTTACATGTGATATTACAAGCTAATTTAAAATAATAATTGAACATTTACCTTCACAAATTTTAGAAGTTGAATTTAAGTAAAAACCTGATGATCATACACATTTATTTTTGAAATCTAGACTAAGATTCATTTTGGAATCACAAGATTAACAATTTTTTGATGTAACCTAACAAGCTAAACAAGAAAATTTGCATTGTTTATAAGTAAAAGTCACTAAATCTTCAAAATAACCTTCTTAGCAAATGCAAATGTTTCCTGTTTTAAAGATTCGATATTTACCTGTTGAACGTGATGTACAATAATTTTCTTAATTTATACATGTCAAACAAGTAGCATTACAAAGCTAACATTCTTTATCAACACCTGTTTCATAAGTGCCTTCAATACATTAACATTTATTACTTATAAGTAATTTAAAATTTTTCCAGGATGAACAATTACAAATAGCATTTATAAATTTTAAACAGTTTATATCGCTAATTTAACATACACCATTTATATCTGTAGTTCCAATCATACAAATACAAGTTTGAGTTTTATTATCAAATTCTCTCAATAATATTGAATTACATTCAATGCAATTTTTGAGATTTAATTTACAATTTATGCATTTTTAATTCAAGCATATAATCAAAATAACTTGCACCAAAGATACATTTATTTTCTTCTAAATGTTTAGTAGATATACAAGTAATACAATAATCATCTGCATTTTAATATGTCGAATAAATAATTGAACATTTTTATGATTTATTAAGTTTCCATCATCATACATTTGTTTGTGTTGAATAATTAAAATTTAAACAAAAATAATGATAATATAAATAATTAAAAATAATACTTTACCAAATAGAATTACCAAGATTTTAATAAGTAGTAATGAGAGCTCCTGATAATTTATTTTAACATAAAGAAGTGTTTCCCTCTAAATATCAATCTGATTACAAGAAAGACAATTATCTGGAGTATTATTACAATTTAAAAAGTAAGGACTATATTTTAAAAAGTAAAATAATTAATTACATTGGCATTCTAATTATCAAGAATCATAATAATTGATTAAACTTAAATATAGGAATAGATCATTTAATATTCTGTTGATTTTAGTATTACAAGTTAAGCATTAATTAGATAATGATCCATTGCATGTTGAACATGTTTAACGACAGGCTAAAGATAATAGTTTAGTATCTTATGCATATAGGATTATTAGGCTAATCATACGATTTAAGTGGACAAGCACAAGATTAATTAGTACCAAATTCTCGATTGGATGTCACAATACAATTGTTACATCGAATATGAAAATTCTATATTATTGTTTTTAAATTAATACTATGACTTATAGGATCACAAATTTGTAATTTCATTAATTAGCCTTAACAAATTTATGGTTACAGTAGAATATATGTATTGTAAAGAAAAGATGTTAAAGAAATGTAGGAGCATTTTATTAAGAACTATTGAGATTCTTAAAGCCGCTTGATTGCTAGAATTTACCTCTAAATAACCATTAGGGTATATCTAGTTTCAAAATTAATACCCTAAACAACCTTCGACTGAAAATTCAAATCTTTTAATTTGTAGTAATTTCTTTATTAACCTAAAAAGGAACCGTTGTGATTATAATGGTATATAGGCATTCTGATTTCTTAAGAAGAATTTATATTCCAAATAAACTATAATATCATTTTTAGATAATCTTAAAACTTTGAGGGATTTGCAGTTGAAAAATGACTTAACATTACTTTCCTTTCTGACAAAGATTGCTCTAAAAAAAATTATCTCTAATGGCAAGATCCTTATTGATAGGTCGAACAATATAAAAGTTTAATTTTTTTATAAGAACTATCACTATTTATAAATTTTTCTTCATCAAAAAAAATAACAAAGAATATTTGGCGAAGTACCAGATTATAAATTTTTTATTTTTAGTTATAGAATGTATGTACCCATCAATAATAAAATTAATAATCATAAACAAATTTAAAAGTAATTTAAAAATTAATTTCATCTCTTTCCAATTATGTCAAATACTAATACATATTCTAATTTAAGATAAAATATTTGAAGAATAAAGATATAACAGATTTATTTATTTTTAGTGATTTTTATTTTTTTTATTGAATAAAAAATAAAAAAATAATTGAATAAACCGGTTATTAATCAAATCTTTTTAATTACAAATTAATGATGATCTACATTATATGAAAATATTAAAGAATATTCTTTTCATTTTCATCATATTTACAAGTGGTCCATAATTATTTCCACTTCTAAATTATAATCTTTCTATTGTTCTTATAAATTTATTTGTTTTGAAAAAATCTCCTCAAAAATATTATTCTCGAACAAAACTAATGAGTAGGATTTTTGTTTAAAATAAATTCTAAAACAAAAATATTCTATATTAAAATTTATTGGTTCATACTATAAAATTTATTTTCTTAAATTTGAATCTGAAGTGAATTTATTCGAAAATTGAATTTAGAATAAGTTAGCTATTTGTATAAAAACCTTTTAAATACTAAAAAATATTGATTTACAAAATTAATATCCAATTTTCCTTTTAAATTTCTTTAAATAATCTTTAATAACAAATGAATTAGGACAGGATCTACCTTTTTTATTTAATTGTTTTATTATAAAATTAATGTTTATTATCAATCTTTAAATAAATTAAAATAATTCAATTACTATAAAATCATCATCATAAACTTTAGCTTTCTTAATATTAAAATATTTGTAATTATTTTATTTTATCATCCCATGATACCATAAACTCGCCATCATCTGTTAATCTACCAAAAAGAGAATTTGTTCCAAAGTTTATAAATTATTCTAATTAAAATTCTTCTGTTGAGTTTATCCTTATAACATTGACATGATGTCCATTTTTACTTAACAAAATCTATTTTTTTTTTATAAATTATTATGGAAAATATGGATAACAATCTTTTCCATTTTAAACTTCAAGCTCTTTAATTTTATTAAATAAATTTGTTGACTTATTTAATTCATAAAAATATATTTTTTGCGAAAGGACAGGTTAAACAACAAATAATTCATCATTTATAAAACATAATCTATGACCTTTTTGATTTATCTTTTAGACAATTATCCATTCTTTTTTTTAATTTTATTAACTTATTATTATTTAATTTTCATCATAAGCACAAGAAATCAATTAGGTTTAGCTATTATTTAAACTTATACTTCTTATTGAATTTTAGTGACTTTCTAATGTTTAGGAACATTACCAGGATTTTTCTTTACTCCAAAATTTGATACTTTTATCATCACTTCCAGATATAATTAAGTCTTCATTTGTGTTCAATAATAAACACAAAATATAATCTTTATGTCCAATTAATTTTTATTAAATTTACCATAAATTCAAATTATCTATCTTCCAAATTATAATACTATTATCATTACTACCAGATATAAATGAATGTTATTTATTCATAAACTATAGACATCCAACATGGCTCTTATGTTCATAAAGTGTTTGTTTTAAGTTCATTTATCCTTATTTAAAATCGAATACTTTAATTGACCCATACATATACCCAGCAATAATTATTGAGGAGTCTTTATTGAAGCATATTGAATAACATTTATCATTTTCTTTTATAGAATTAACTACTTGATATTAAAAAGGTTGTATTCTAAATTTATCATCTTCAGGACACTTAATAAGTTCTTCAATTTAAGTTTTAAAAGATTAAAGTAAAGCTTCTGTATTTTCGGAGGCCAGTTTAATTAATTTTTATTTATCCTTAGAGAAATTGATGAGTTTACAGATAGTTTCATTCATTTATTTGATGTTCATTTTCTACCATTATTCATTTGTGATTGAGTATTAAAATCGTAAATTTTCCTTTAATTGATTAAATATTCGGTTGATTTTTCCATTTAGAAGATTAAGTAAATTTATCAATTCATTACACTCATTAGATGTATCTGATAATATATTAAATACATAAGGGATTTGTCTTAAATCCTCTTAATGGGCAATGTGCAAATTTTTTTGAATACACTAAAAGCAACCTAATCTTGATTCTGAACAACTTTCATTAAAACAAGCAAAAGAAATCATTTCATTGTGGTTTGGAATTGAACATGAGATCGGAATTTAATTCATCAAAATAATTATTAATTAATATTTCTATATAGATTTTTATTTTATATATAATTTATTAAAAATTTTTTATATATTTTATACTTAAAAATTCAATTTTCTGATGAGGAATATAATCATAAAATTAACTAGAAAAAATTCATTTTAATAAATAAGTATGCCAATGAACTAGATTCTTTTTTGATAATATCAATATTTAAAAAAGGGCAAAAAAAAATTAATCTAAGCTTTTCTAATCTCTGCATGTATATAATAAAAAATAATTAAAAGGTTTAGAAAGGATAGAGTATCATGTGAAATTTATAATATAGAAAAAATCCAACCAATCAAATTTAATAAAACAAATAATGAATAGATAAAAAATAAAAAGAAGAAAAAATCTTTATTAATAAATAGGGTATAAATCAAACAGCTTTTGTAATTCTCAAATCATTTAAATTTTACATTCCGATTATTGTTACATTACAAAAAAGGATTTTTGAATCATAGTTATAAAAATAACACTCTTAAAGTCGCCATTAATGTATACTACTTAAAATTTTAAACTAAAAGGAAAAGTACTCAACATAGTTTTAGAAGCTAAACAATATTATTGAGAAAATGATTTAAAGATTAAATTATTTTGATTAACCAAAATAAAATACATTATAAATTTTATCGATAGAAATATTAATTTAGAATTATATAATAAACTTTAAAACGATTACTAAATTATTTGAAGACTGCTTACATAATAGAATTAGAAATATTCATAAAATAAAAAACATGATCTTATGTAGTAAATTGTAAAAAGCCATCTAAAGTCAACCATCTCAATTAGAAGAAAATTTACACAAACCAATTTTTAATATACAGGTTGTAATTTCAGAATAAATATTTCTCATTAACATCCTAACAATAGCGTGGAAATTTTAAAAACCGAATTGATGATAAATAATACAAATTTTTTGTTTCAATCAATAGAAATTAATTAAAATTTAATTAAATACTCAATTTAGAGAATCTTTAAAGGAATACAATATAAATATTTTGTTCACAAATGGATTAATAAATTAAAACTAAAATAATAATGATTAAAAATTTTAAAAAAATTTCAATTCATGAAATTGCTTTAACTAAATCTTTTTAGTTCATATAAATTTAGATCATCTTTGAAAGATAATTAACAATTATTATCTGAAAAATAGATAATTATTTTATTCAAGTTTGTCTTGATTTTATTGGTTGATTTAAGACTTCAAAAATATTTTTTTCTCCAAATAGCCTTTCATTAAAATAAAAAATTAAAGAGATGGCTGCTTAAAGAATAAAGAAGAATTAAACGATATCAATTTTTTATATTTCAATTTTCTAAAGATTTTAAAAGCCACCATATTTAAATACAATTAGATACTCCTTCCTTGATTATCAAATATTTTCCATCATCACTTATCAATCCTATGGAAATAACTTTTTTTAAAACAATTTTTAGATATATTTTATTTCTAACTGTTTATTATACCCATTTCTCTTTTTAGTGTCACATACTCCTCAAATCTAATTATAAAAAGATTATTTCCCTTTTTAATAGTCAAATATTTACTGTTTTTTACTAAACATGGAAGTTCTCTAATTTTGTCTACAACTTCCTCGCCTAAATTATTCAAACTTTGTATTGTCCCTCTAATTTTAATTGATATAAATCAAGAGTATTATTGTTATTTGATTAAAATATAAATATATCTTCTTTAATAAAATTAACTCCTGAATCCTCAAACTAATTTACATCTATTTTTTGTTTGAGAAACCCAATGTTTTCATATTTATTCTTTCGATAATCAAAATAAATGAATCTCTATCATAACAATAATTTGAGATCCTGTTCTATTTATTAATAAGCTTAGTACTTGATTTTTCAGTTCTCTTCTCAGTGAATGTTTTCCATTAAAATTTTGAGTTTTGCTTCTCAGAAGTTTTTTCAATTAACAAATTTTTATCCTGTTTCCATTGTTATCTGATACTATTAAATCTTCATCTAAAGGAATTTGAAAATTAGTTTTCAATTCTGTATGGCCTTACAATTTTTGAGTTAAAAAATTTTAGTTTGCTAATTGAAGAAATTATTCTAATTAATTTCCATTTTTCTATAGAGAGTCAGCATGTTCAATTAAAAGTTAAAACTTATTTCATCGAATCTTACTTAAATTCAAATATTTTAATTTATTTATCACTTCCATCAACCACTATTGTACAATCTTTATTAATAGCAATCGCTTAACACAATTCATTTTATTCAATTCAATATTAATCCGTAATTTAATAATTGAATGGTTTCAGATTTGTTTAATGAGTTTATTCAAGTGATTGATGTTATTATATAGTTTATAGATTTCTAGATTATTTAATATGCTTAATAATACTTTTTTGAATATTATTATTGATTAAGGATTCAACTTCTTAAATGAGTTAATTATCAATTTATCATTTTAGAAATTAAATTAACAGGTGGATTCAAATTTCAGGGTATCCAAAAATTATTATGAAGGTATCTATTTTTATTTTAAGTAATCAGTTTACTCATTAAATATATCATCAAGTACTCCTTCTTTTAATTGTATGATTTCTATTAAATTAATTAAATAAAACCTTTACCTCTACTTATTATTACTTTCTTAAAATCTTTTACACTTTTTTTATATGTTGTAAAAAATACCAAATTCAACAAATTGGTTATAAGATACAACTTCATGCAACTTCTGAGACATAAAACTAAAGGAAATAATACAATCTAAAAGTTCTTGGTTTTTGAATATCGATTACTCAAGCTTCTATTTTGTAGGCTCCATAGGAGGATTAAATGTAGTTTTGTATTTATACAAAAAAATTTAGTTATAAACTCTTTATGATTTTAATAATAATCAATTCTTTTTTATAATTGAGGTAATTTCCTTTCCAAAAATATACTTCCTCCAGATTTTAAAAGTTGTTTTAAATCATAACCTCAATGATTCACAAATTCTCCTTAAAGAATGAGAGCTACTTTTGCTTGAAATAATAGTGATTAGGATATAAGAAGGATATTTTGATATTAGGTACCTAAATATATATCAACAATTAATACTCTATGGTATCTATTTTTATTCCTTTAGTATTTCTCTTCTCTAATCAATGTCAGTTAGAGAGATATGTAATTTAGAATGATGAATGTATAATTTATTTATTTGGGTAATTTTAGTATAATAAACGATATATTTAATATTCTTTAACTTAGTCCTAATTATATTTGAATTAAAATTATGAGTTAATTTTATTGGGAAAAACAAATTTATAGAAGGTTGTTTAGTTTGTTCAAATATTAATAATTGTGATTAATGTTACTCAAATTATTATAAAGATATTGAAAATAAATGCTAATTAAGTAAAATTTGTAAAAGTTACACAGAATTTAGAGATGTCATCTATTGTGTTATTTGTAAAGAGAAGTAAATATAGTGATTGCAACTTGCCTTCCATAAGAAAAGAATTTTGATAACTGCAATGAAAAATAAGACTTTAATTATTGCTAAGATCTCCTTATTAATACTATATTTCTTTAAATGGTATTAATTGCAATATTTGCTCTATAGATAGTTGTTTATATTTTTTTGAATATTTTTTTAAACATCAACGTTTAAACAAATTAATTAGATATTTAATTTTTAACTTTTAATTCAAATTTTCCTTAAGTTAATTTAGGTTGTGCTTTATGCTAAATTAATGATGAGTTTGCTCTAATCTTAAAGTTTAATTTAGAACAGAAATGTTATTATTCTAATATCTTAAAAGGTGTAATCTTTGTCTAAATATTTGTAAAAATGTATTTAATAAAATAAAAAATATCAAGATTATTAGAAATGGAATATTGAATCATTTTATAATTTCTTTCTTAATACTAATAATCATGAATATTTTTTAAATGTATTTAAGGTAGTCTTAAAGGATTTTTGAAATATTATTAATTAATGGTAGATCTTATTATATTTAATGCCAGAGAGTAGCTTGTATTTTTGATTTAATAATATGCTCAATCAATAAATAACATCTTTAAAAACCTTTATTAATTTAAATCAGATTATTCTTTCAAATGAATGTAATTATAAGCCTAAACTTATCAAAAAATTAAACAATACATTTAGGAAAGAAATAATATTACTCATATTTATTTTATAGCATAAATAAAAATTATCACTCCAAGATGATTTATTTATCAGATATAAGGTAAATACAATTCACATGTATAAAATTAAAAGGATCTTATAATAAAAAGAGTAAGTAAAAATGAGAATTAATTTATCAGTCATGGCTAATTCTAATTTTTCTCTTAAAGGTTCTCTTCAGAATCATAAGCTGGAATTACTAAGAATTTTTAACTTTGTAAAATACTATAGGATTATACCATGTATATGCTTTCTAGTAATTTACAATTGATATCAGTTATTTAAATTCAGATTGGTTTTGTTAAATTTTTAAATCCTCCAGCTAGTGTAAGGTCTGTTCCTAAAGATGCTTTAATATATTACCGGTAACAAAATTTACAAACTTAGCAAGCATATCTTAATTGAAAGTTCTTAATATGTTTTGAAGCCATTTAATATCCTCAAAAACTGTATCCATGTTGACATAGATTGTAATTACTTCAGGCCGTCTATTGGTTAAAATGAGATCTATTAAAGGATCAATTTTATTTCTTAAATATACTTTCTTAACTACAAAATTGATTATATTTGGATGAAATTAAAGAAGATATTCCACTAAACTTTTTTTTTTGATTTATTATTTTGTCTTCTTGTATATTAAAAAGTATTTTATATTTCAATTTATTCTATTATAATGCTATTGATATAATCTTTACCATTTTAGCTAAGTTTTTTGAATAATTTTTTAAAGACAAAATCATTATGATGTGATGAAGAACTTGATAATTCCATTCAAGATAATTTTGTAATTTCATAACTTTAGATTTCATTTTAATTAATAATTTCATTACAAATCAAAAAAGATTCAAAATAATAATAAAAATGAGTTAAATCCTTAAACTTATTAAAACTAAATGATAGTTATAATTTTTTCCATATTTATCCATAATTATTGGTGTTCAGGCTACTTCAAAAACTCAAGGCATTTATTTTCTTAAGAAGAGTTTCAAATTGTCAATTTAATATAAATAAGTTGTTAAATAAGTTAAAAAATTTTTTTAATTCCATTTTCTAAATTTCTATTTAATCATTTGTATTTCTTTCTAGTAAGTATTTTACTAAATTCTATAAGAATTATTTTAAATAGTTCGATATTTTACTTTAAATCTTATGAAATTGTTTTGATTTTTCAAAAGAATTGATAGAAACTTAATGAGTTTATATTTATTTTTCTCTTTCATTAATAGATTGAATAAATCATGAATTTGATTAAAAATTTTCTTTTATTAATTTTTTATGCAGTTTGAGAGCACTTATATTAGCTATTCTAAATCAATTTCTTCAAGTTTAAATAATAATTAATTCATTGTTTCAAAATTTTAAGATGATAAACAACATTTTGGAGCTTTTTCGACTTTTAATAGAGTAAATAAAAATTTTTGGTGAAATAAACTTTGAGCAAATTACTTGTTAAATAAAAATTTCTTGGTCAAAATCTTATTATTTTATCATTTTCAAATTATTAATAAGATAATCAATTATTTAATTAACCATTAAAGATGAAGTACATAAATTCATCAAAATAAAATTTATATAATTATCCTAAAGTCAAAAATATCATCTACCAACAAAAATTTAATTATAAGTTATAAAAATTATTGATCAACTAAACCTAATAATATTAGGGACTGTTTTCTTATATTCAGTCCACATTTTATCCTATTTTTAATTTTAGAATATGTTTATTGCTAATTTAAATCTTCTAATTAATTTTAGAACAATTCATTTTCTTATTAGATGAATAATTGGAATTATTCATCAATCTCATATGTTTTATAAGCAATATTTACTATTTAATCCATTTAGTATAAATATATTGCATCCTAGCAAAATATATTATTAGAATAAATAGGTAGTTCATTTTATTATGGCAATTTTGATTAGAATATTATTAATATTTCTTAAAATTAGAAAGGTAGTTGTTATATATTTAAATCTATATTAAAATATCCAGAATTCAAAAGAAATTAATCTGATTTAACATCCATGGTATGTTTGTGGTGATATACTAATCCTCTAAATTATTTGAATTGAAATTTTTTGTTACTTAATCATTTTCATCTACCCAATTTATTGATACTTATTCTAAAGCTGCAGCACAAATTTAATGAGAGTTTTCATAATCTTCAATTATTATTATTTATTTATCAAACGGAATTTCTTATACTTCTTCTATCTAAAAGTTTTCATAAAATTCTCCTTTTTTTAATTATTAATAGTGGTCATTTTTAAGAAACAAGATTACTTATATTTGGATTCCGTATCACTCTCTCTTGAAAATGTGACATTAAGTTTTAAAATATCTATTTTTTGGATTTTTCTGAGTTATTTAGAAAGAATCAACTTTAATTGATTCAGTTTTATCTAAAATTAAATTGATAGCAATGCTATAAAGTATATTCAGAGCCTTCTAATGAAAAATAATTAATTTAAAAAAAAAATATTATTTAATATCGAAGCTTTTGATTCCATCTACGTAAGTTTAATAAAATTAAATGAGTTAAAAGGCTCGTTAATATTTTTTAAATACAAGTTTTTGTAACGGATTTTATTCATAATAAATTCATTAAAAATATCAGAATACCGACATAATTTTAAATCTTGAATATATTTATTAATCTCAACAAATAGTATACTGGTTAAAACCATATAGGATATGTATTTTAATTTAAGTAATTTTGCTATTACAAATCTTAATTAGTTTTTTGGATTTCATTATTTTGTTCTTAATTAAAAAAGTATTTTCTTTATTTGTGTTTAAATTAGATTCTGATCAAAGTCTAATCATAAATTATAGCCATAACTAATTTTGACAGACTTAAAAATTGATATTAAAATTCTTCTTTCAATTTAAGTAACGTCTCCAAACCATTTATTTAACAATTAAATAGATTTATATGTTATCTTTCATTTTAGAAAAGTCTTACTAAAATATCCATATAAATTTTTGAAGTTGTATGATTATAAGCATTAGAGTCAAGGCAGCATTTTATGTAAGTCAACAAATTAAAAATCTTTAATTACATTTTAGTTAAGTTCATTTATTTACAGGAAATTTTGAAGATTTTAAAAAAGATTTTAAATGTAATTTGATAATGGTATTTCTGGTTTATTCTGGCTTTGAAAGGAATCCTGTTTTGATAAAAATTCTATATTTTACAATCTCAATAAGTGGGGAAAAGTGTTAATCCTGTATATTTAATAGATTTCTTGATGTCGAATTATCATAAATTATTATAATTTTCTCTAAAATAAATATTTTACTAAAACTTTAGTTTCAATCTCTCTATCTAGAGTTGTTTTTTGAACCTAGTTTTGACATAAATATTCATTACTTTCCTCTAATTATGTTGGTTGATAATATTCTAAATCAAATTATAAAGCTTAGATTGGATAACTAATAATCGTTTTATATGTTGGATCTTAATAATAAAAATCAATCAATTCTATTTTTATAGAAGCCAAAGAATTAACATGATCATATAATATTTTCTAGAAATAAAGAATTCTTAAAGTTAAATTTTTTAGAGGTGAATATCAAAGTACTCTAATATAAATAAAACTTATTCATTAATAAGTAATTATTATTGAATTACTTGGATTGAATTTTTATTTCCGTTAATTCTTTGATAAAAATCAAAACTTCAGAGCAGTCATACCAGGAGTTATTTTAGATCTTTCTGACTACATTTTCTAAGTTTTCATCAATGTTATTCAGCAAATTTAGCAGAAAAGAAGTTTTAACAACATCATCTATAACTTTTTTATATTCTAAAGTTTTTTATTTCTTTCATGTTAAAAGAATCGATTCAGATTTTCATCTAATTATATTTCTTTTATTACTTATACATCTATTTCAGAGTACTCTAATCCTGAAAATTAATACTTCATAAATTTAATAAGGATTTTTTTAAGTCATCAATAAAGCTCTTAAGTCTATTTTCCCTTAAATATATACACTTTTTTTTAATATTAAAGGAAAATAATTAGTTCAAACTTTGAGAAGAAATAATTCGATTAGATGGCAAAATAATAGGTTATAGGCTAAATCTCTATAAATAATAATCAGTTGGTTGATTTCATTGTAAGTCTACTTTGATTAATATATAGAGAATCTCTTTAATATATATATTAAGAAAACAATCTTTTAGATAATGTAGTTCATTAAGATCAAGGTTATAATCAATATTGTGTTAGAAATAATTTCACAAAATAATAGTAAGCTGTGCTTTTATACCTTAATATATTTATTAATTCTTTTCTACTAATTAATAATATGTTGATTGTAGCATTTATTGAAAGTATACAAAAATAAAAAGAATGACATAATTTTAAAAGCAGGTGAATGAATTGTAAATTTGAATATTTATTATGCATTATTTAAATTTAACTATTTTTATCGAAGAAGACTAACTAAAATTAAATTGATGTAATTATAAATATCTTTTAGTTTTTGTAAATCAAGAATTTCCTGAAGTACAACATTTAATTATTATTTGTAAAATAAATATTTCTATATTATTTATTTATAAAATATAGGTAAGGAAAAATTCAAAATATTTTGTAATATTAGTTAGTTAGTGAATTATTATTCTCATGAAAAATATATCAATTTAATACTTTATAAATTAACTGTGTTAATTTAGATATCTCAAAGAAGGATAAATAGAAAATGGGCTCATTTAAAATAATTATAATTAAAAGTCCCTTAAACTAAATAATAATCAGGTTTATAAGAACTAAATCTTTGAAATGAAAATGAAATATTGTTATAAGCTTGCTATCATAAAATATCCATAAAAACAGAGGGGGTAAATTTTGAAGAATTAATTTAATAGATATCAATTTTGTCAATAATTAATCTCACAGTTATTATATAAAATGAGGAATAAAAAAAATTTGAGTTTTGATGACATTTAATGTATTAAATGATGTATTATTATGAATTAAATTTGTTTTATTAAAAAAATTAATACCATTTTTTATTTTAATAGAAATAGGTTTTATACAAAGGAAATTATTTATTAAATTCTTTATTTAAGAAGAAATCCAATATGGAAAATAATTAAGACTTTGGAAAAATAATGATTGAGGGTGTGACCTATTAAAAGTTAGAGAAACTTGGTGAAGGGACAGAAGGAAATGTTTATAAGGGACAAAATATTGAAACCAAAGAAATTGTGGCAATTAAAGAATACAAAACAATAAATAGCAATGAATTAAAAGCCATTTAATCAATTCGTTAAAATAACTTCAGCCATATAATTAAAATTAAAGGATTATAAAATTATTAAAATAAATGTCCAAAAATTGTCATGGAATTTGCAGATGGTGAATTCTATAAATTTATGTAAACAAATTATTACTCTAGTTTGGATTATTAATAAAGAAATTAATATTTCCTTTAAGTAATTATTTATATGATTATATAAGATGGTATAAGGAGTTAACTAACTTCATTAATCGGGATTATTTCACAGAGATTTAAAACCTGAAAACTTTGTATATTTTAATTAGCCCAACAATTAAAAAATCATTAAATTAATTGACTTTGGTTTAGTGAAAGAAAATGCAAATTAGATGGCCAAAACTAGTTGTGTTGGAACATCATATTACATAGCTCCAGAAGTGTTATAGAGTAATTCAAATTCAGCCACATTTTATGATAAATCAGTCGACATATGGTCTTTGGGAATCATTTGGTATGAAATATTAGTAGGAAATACATTCTTTAATGGTAATTACAACTTATAATCTAGGTACAACAATATAAGACATATTAAATTAAATCTTAAATAAATCACAAGTTGAAATTGATAAATAAATTCAACTAAACCCAATATTATAATAAAAAGAAAAAAATTTAATTAAGGAGATGCTTAAAAAAAATTCAATACAAAGATTGAAATTGGTAAAAATTATTGAATCTTATAATTAATTTAATTAATAGACATAATAGACTCAATTAGACTTTTAAGATAATAAGTAATTAACAAAAGAGATAGAAGAATTGTATATAAAACATGAAAGGATTTAAGAAGAAACTAAAAAGGCAATGAAGGATGAGTTTGATCAAAAATTGCATAATATAGAATTAAAGAAGAAAGAAGAAATGGAACAAATGAAAAAATAAATAGAAAAGGAAAAAGATAAATTCATCTCTGAAAAATTAGAATAGTTTAAAAATATATAAAAAAATGAATTTGAACTATAAATTAAAGAAAAAGAAAATCAACTAAAAATCCAACAAGAATATGCTTTAAAATAGCAATAAGATAAGGAGTTATTAGCTTAAATGAAATTTTAATAAGAAATAGAATTTTAAAATGAAATGGAAAAATTTTTAAAAAGTAAAGAAGAAGAGTAAAATTAATACCTTCAATAGTTTAAACAAAAAGAAAATTAAAAAAAAGAAGAAGAAATTAAATAAATATTATTAAAATAGGAAATATAAATTAAGTAATAGTTAGAGTAAGAAATTATGACGAAATATATGCTTGATTATTCAAGAAAAGTTACTGAATTGGAAAATAAATAGTAATAAGAAAATTCATAATAATTATAAGACAAGAAATAATCATTGTAAATTCTATTATAATCTCATCAAAATACTATTAAATTGTTTATCTAAAACTTAAACTAAAAGTTATAAAACATCAAAAATATTGATTTATCAAATGATAAAAAAGATAAGTTAATATAATATATAAACAGTTAGCTATAAAACAATACAGAAAAATTCTAAAAAAATTCATAGAAATAATTATAAATATAATAAGTTTCTAAATAAGAGTAACTTAGAGGTTTAGAGAGTCAATAAGTTTTAGAGCTACAATAAGATATATAGGATTAAAATAATATAAATCTAATGATATCAGAATAACTTACGATACTCTAAAAGTAATTAGGAGATAAATAAAGGTTAGAGTAATAATAAAAAGAAGAATAGAAACTATAAGTATTAGAACTGCAACTAAATATTGAAAAATAAAACTTTTAAAATAATCTTTTCATTTTAAAATAGTAATATGATTCACGTTCAGGGGATCTTAATAAAATTTAGGAAAGAATTAACTTTTATTAAAGAATCCAATATTCAATTAAAGAGCAAGAAAAATTTCAATAAGTTGTAGGGCAGTATTCAAAATTGACTCAAGAATTGTTAGTTTTAGAAAAATAAGAATAAATTATTATTTCAATTGAGAAATCATAATAATTTATTACCTACTAATCTTTCAAAAGCAAGCTTGAAGACCTATAATCAGCTTAAAATAGAATGAAAAATTTGATTGATGAAATTAATGAATCTATTGAATAAATTGATTTCAAATTTTTAGAAGAACATTAAAGATATATTGATACCTAAACTGAGAATTTATTAGATTTCTAAGATAAATTTACATATCTATCTAAAAATAAACATTATGCTGAGAATATAAACTAAATAAATAATCAAATAGGAATTTGCTTTGAGTAATTAAAAGGTTTAAATTCATTATTAAAATATGAAATATTTTAAAATTATGAGAAGTTCAAGAAGACTTCTGATTCTATTAGTTAATAATTATAAGAATTAGAAAAATCGCATAATTTATTTATTGAATAAGAATATAATAATTAATAAATTCATTAAAGAAATGTTGAAAGAATAAAAAAATTAGAAGTTATTGAAGGTTACTTAAAGGATTTTATAAATAAAATGAATCATTTAAAAAATTAAGTTAGTAATTTTAGTAATAATTAATTTTGCAAAAATGAAACAAGGACTTTGATAATAGATAAATAACTTAAAATAGAATAAAATATACATTCAATTTAACAAGAATTTTAGGATTTCTAAAAATTTAATTAAATAACTTCCTGTGAAGCTATAAATGTTTAAATAATTTATTTAGAATAATTTTAAGAAAAATTAAAATAATAATTATTAAATGAATAAGATAAAGTAAATTAATTATATTTAGTAATTTAAAAAATTATGAACGAAAACAAAAGCGAATAAGAAAATGAATATTTTTAATTAAAGAATCAATTCTAATTAATATATATGCAATTTTTAAAAGAATTTATGTCTGCCAAAATTGACTAAGATAAAATTATTTATTTAGAATTAATAAATGGGAAAAAAGAAGAATTAAAAAAATAACTAGAATTAGAAATAGAAACCATAGATAAATACTGTGAAATTAACAAACATAATGAAATGCTATCGTAAGAATTGATAAGTATTATGAAAAGAAAGTAATAGGATTTTTACAATAATATTCCAGTATTACTCTATAAATTATAAGATCTTAATACAAAAAAAAATTAAAAATTAATTTAAGTACAATAAATAGCTCATAATAAATCGCATGAACTAAAATTTATACCTTTGGATAACAATCTTATTAATACTTATAAGTATTTATAATAATAAGAAGAATTCATATCATAAGAAATAAATGAAATCAGTTGTATAGAATAATAGTAACAACAAAATCCACAAGCTTTTATTGAATTAAAATAGAAAATGCAAACTATAATTTATCAATTAAATTAATTAATATAAAAAATTCCCTAGAATGATGAAGTTTAATAATTCAATAATATCTATAAAAACAACTAAGAATCTTATGAAAAATTATACGCTTTAATTAATTATTTAAAATAGTATCATTTAACGAGATATTATCAACGAATTAATGAAAATGCAAATTAATAAAAGTAGAATTTAAAGGAAAATAATTAAAGCGCAGCCTTATAATAAAAATTAAATTAAGAGATGGTAGAAAATACTAAAAAGGAGAATGAAGCTTAAAATTTATTAAAGATATATGAAAATATTTTGTTTCATTAGTACAATAACAAAATGATTGAAGAATTGCAAAAAGATTATGAGTAGATTTCAGAAAAAATTAAAGATGTTGAATATATGATAAAATAAAAATAATTAGTAAAACTGAGAAGTTCAATCAAAAATTAAAATAATATAAATGAGATTATAAACAATAAATAATATTATAAAATAGGTGAATTAGCATAAATTTTAGAACTTAATATATTACGGAAAAATAATTGAGTATATATTATTTAAATTATGATAACTAGTTGAAATTCTTAATTATAATCATTCAAATAAATTTTACTTATTTTATTCATTTATAATAGGTATTATTCTCTAACATTCAATAATAAATACTATTAATAATCTATTTGTGTGGTAAAACTATTTCTGAAGATATTCTTTGCTTTGAATTCCAGCTTTATTAAAATTTATTTATTCTCAATTTCTCCGAGGTATCAAAATCAAATATTTTTAATTATTATAATATAAAAGCACCTATCCATAACTTCCTTTCCCTATATGCATGATTTTCTCTATTCAACTTCTGAATTTATAAATATAAATTATTATCTTTAAAGAAAAAAGGTTAATATATAATTTGGTATTATTTATTAAGTTACCACTCATTAGATTAATGAATTTATTAAAAAATAAGAAAATATGATTTTGCACTTTCTGTAATAATTTATTCACTATTTTTATTCAGCTAATTAATTTATCTGTAGTTTATCTTTAGAGAATTATAATTAAAAAATTTAAACTCATTAATTGAAACAACTTTATTTATTTTTGCTCCTTATTCTATTTATTTGATATATATATATATGTGTATATGATTTTAGTATAACTTAAATTTGAATCACTAATTTGCTATTTTAGTTTTTCAAGAGAGGATTTACAATAATTTCTTAATTAATTCATTTATTTCACTTCATTAGAAGAGATTTTGAATAATAATGAAATATTCTTAAATTTAAGTTTGTATCTAATAGCGACTAAAAGTTAATCCTAAGAAGTATTCAAAATTTTAGTACATAATTTAATCTACTATTGCTTTAAAGTTTTGTATTATTTTTAGATATGAGAATATATTATAGTTTGAATAGTAAGTTAAAAAAGTTTAATAAAAATAAATATGTCTAAGCACGATCAAATACTTTAATAAAGTAATTGATAATTTTATTCCATCCTTAATTTTTACTTCTTTAACTATCCATATACCTTTTTTATTTATATTAAATAAAAATCTTCAAAGTGTTGTTACATTTTTTTTTAAATTGAGAATTTTAAATTTGAGAATACTTAGATAATACTGTTATCAAAAAGCATGCTTTATATAAATGTAAAATAATTTAAAAAAGATTTAATCTAAGTTCACATATATTTTATTTCTAGATGATAAAAAATTTTTTAAATATAATCAAATCATTAGAACAACATAATATTTAATAGCTAATCAATATATTTAGGATTTATTAATAAATTTATTTAGGATTATTTTGACATTTTGTAATAGAAAATTGTTCAAGTCTTAAAATCTCTTAGAAAAATGTTAATCGATGTATAAAGCAGTAACAGAATTCTTTAATTAAGATATTTGCTTAAAATTATCAACTGCCTTATATTTAGGTATATTTAATACAATAGGTCTTCCTTTAAGATTCCTATTTTGCATCATATGATCTAATTCATTTGTAATTAGAAAGTAAAATGAAGAACCTATGGTGATATATGAAAATTAAATTAGATATCTCTTAGCCTTAAGACTTTTAAGTAGCTTGTGCATTTTCTTATATTGATTTTATCTATCAGAAATTAAGCAAAGTCAAATTTTTTTTGTTTTAATTTAGTATTGCCCTTCTAATAATAAAGTCGATCAACCAAATTCTTATATGATTATTGAGTGCCAATAATTGAAAATAATGAATTTTACCAACTTAGTTTAATAGTTTTTATCTTTGAAAATTCATTTTCCAAATTCTTAAGAGCTGGATCAATTTCATATTTCATGGATTCATTAGTATCAAAGATGGCAACTAAAATTTTTCTCTTTCATCATTTTATGGTCTAATTTGTGATTTAAGAGATTCAGGAAGGAAATCAAATTCATCATTATGTTCACTAATTGCCATAGATTATTGAATTTCTTCATGTGCTAAAACTTTATTAATAAATTTGATTGCATCTAGGAGATAATGGTTTTTTTATTAATTTGACTTCATTAACTTCTTTCATCATAAGATTGAGTTTTTTAAAAAAAATCTTATGATTCTTCATCAACTTTGGCCAATATTAATCGTTCAAACACAGTAAAGTTCAATATAGATAGAATTATAAAATTCAATAAGTAATTAACTAACACCTTTAATAATTTCATTTTTATAAAACAAATTTTAATATTTTTTTAATTCATTAATAATGATCTCATTGGCCATTTGAATTTATGTACATTCATAAGTTAGTTGTTATTATTCAATTTATTTCATTTTAGCTGATGCTCTAGCTTAACATCCACACTAATTAAGGTTTTTTTTTTTGAGTTTTAAGAATGTTTTGAGGGTTTAAATTACTAAAATCCTCCTTTACTGATAATAATTAAGATATTATCTAAATTATTAAGCTTGAATCAGCTGCAGGGCTTGATAATGATGCTTATAATCCTATTAAAGTTTCAAGAGTGCATTAATCAATATCAACATCTCCTGCAAATTAATTCACAATTAATTAAGCATTCTTAAATTATATTTGAATTATTTATTCTTATTCTGTCAATTAATAGTATAAATTTTATTAATTATATTCTTCAACCCCTATATCTCTCCCAAATTTTTAAACTTCTTAAAACTTTTCTTCAATTCTTTCTTAAATTGCATTGTCTGGATCACCTCCAAAAATTATTATTGCTTATGATACAGAGTCAAAAACTATTTTTTTCTTATCAAATATATTGTTAGTAGGCTTTATTATTTAACCATTGATAGTGACTTCTATTTCAAATAAAAAGAATGCTCCAGCAAGCAATAAGTGTGTTGATTTTGAAACTAAAGTCAATTTTGCTTCTACATCTGTTTCAAACAAATCTTAATACATTTTAGTTTTGCTTTTATTTTATAAAAAACAGAGTCAAAAAAATCAAAGATTTCTTCATCTGTTCTTTTAGGATCTTTATTGTGGAGGTTCTATAAAATTTGTATTGTGAAGTAAATTTCTTAATTGATTAGATATAGTATTTGGAAACCAACTTCCTATTGAAATAGAAATAAATTATATTTAGAATTTTTTTTTAAACTTCTTCAATCATTCTTTAAATCTCTGTAAGATCAAACTTTTCATCACCATCATTTATAAAGATTATTGTTATATGTTGAGGAAAGTTTTCAGTCAACAATTTGTTAATTACATATTTGAACACATTCGTAATATAACCAGAATCTGCAGCTTCAAAAGGCTCGAAATCATGAACTTTCTCTGCGAATTGAATTTTCATTTACTTATCTTTAAGATCATCAAAACTATTTTTTATTTTTTTTTATGCCTTCAAAATTCCTTCATATTCAAAATTCGTAGAACTTGTACCATCCAATAAAGTAATAACGTAGAATTAAACTAAGCAGATTCAGGAGCTCTTCTGATAATTGGTTTCATTAATTAATACAGTTAGGAGTAAGAGAATGTGGCATTTAATTATATTTGTAATTCCATCATTTAATTAATTAATAATTATTTTATCATCAAATCTCAATGATATGCAATATTCAGAACAGAAACAACTAATA
>CAJJDN010000184.1:83467-122868 GCA_905182985.1 Paramecium sonneborni | reverse complement strand
CAACAATTTGTTAATTACATATTTGAACACATTCGTAATATAACCAGAATCTGCAGCTTCAAAAGGCTCGAAATCATGAACTTTCTCTGCGAATTGAATTTTCATTTACTTATCTTTAAGATCATCAAAACTATTTTTTATTTTTTTTTATGCCTTCAAAATTCCTTCATATTCAAAATTCGTAGAACTTGTACCATCCAATAAAGTAATAACGTAGAATTAAACTAAGCAGATTCAGGAGCTCTTCTGATAATTGGTTTCATTAATTAATACAGTTAGGAGTAAGAGAATGTGGCATTTAATTATATTTGTAATTCCATCATTTAATTAATTAATAATTATTTTATCATCAAATCTCAATGATATGCAATATTCAGAACAGAAACAACTAATAATCAAAGTAAGGGAAGGGAGTTGAAATTGAACCAAAGATGCCGAATTTTTAGGTATGCATAGAAGAAGTGCTGTTCTCGAACTATTTCTGCTGTATATTGAACTTAAGAATTCATAAACTATAAATGTAGATAAGAAATAGTAAGGGACGAAGATATTTATAATCGAAATAAAACAAAGAAACTTGAATGATACTAATTATCATTAAACTATTTTGAAAATTGATATTGTAAGCACTTAAAGATTCTAAGAAAAAGAAGTAAATCGGGAGATTTCTAATAACCATACTAGAAATAAAAGAGATTATTTTATATTTCAATTTAATAATTTTAATCTAATAAATATGATTATAAAACTCTTCTTTTTCTATTAGAGACAGATGGCAAATTTAAATAGATATAACGAATTTTTCGATATTATTATTCCCTGTTTATTATGAATTTATAAAGTTCAGATTGATCCTCAAATAAATGTTAAATCTATTGTTTCAATAACAACTTATAATTATCTTTTTAGAAATTTATGAATTTTTATTTAAAATAAAAACAACAATTGAATTAAGTACTTATTTTTGAATTTATGTCAAGACAAACTCCTCTATTAAAGACTAATTTTTTGTATGAAAATTTATATGTTATTGTAATTAATAAATCAGATGAAATGGATATGTTGGTTTTAAACTCCCATTTCTTTAAGGATATTTGGGACTGATGCTTACATTTGTGGAGGCCCACAAATCAAGAATCTTTGATAATCCAAAATTTTGCCTAAGAATTTATCAAACATTCCTTTACTGAATCTTTCATCAACAGTTTCAATCCCTTCTATTTTATCTTTTATCTTTATTATCAATCTCACAAACTCTTTATCTAAGAATTTTTATAATTAAATAATAGGAAATAGAATATCTGTACCTAATAATTCTTATTTATTGGCTGCTGCAAAAAATAGAGTAATATGAATATTAGTATTGTATTAACAATCAAATGGATTTAAACTATCAGCTATTTATTTGCCAAACTTATTTAATGCAATTTAATAAACAATAGTTTTCAAAATAAAGTCTAATAAATCTAAAAATGGAAATATTCCAGTTCCACCACAAATAATAACAATCTTTCCTCTGTTAGGTATTCCATGTGGTGGTCCATATGGTCCTTAAATATCATAAATTTCGTCTTTATGATTATGAATATATTATGAAAAACCATTTTTAGATTCATAACACTTTATTATTAATGGCAATTCTTACAAGTACTTTGTTTATTAAGGTATTTTTGCTTACTATTATGTTGTTACAATGGTCTCTATGTATTGCACAAGTTCCTTTCTGTAAGCAACATTTTCAGGGGCCATTGAAATTATACAAGTATATTACCTGATTGGAGTTTTTGTAGATTTGAGAGATTATATTTAAAAATATTTGCCAAAAGAATGAATTGTAGTAAATTGAGATATTATTTGATATTGAGAATTAGTAAATCCAAAATAACTAGTTTTATCATTTAACTTTGTTATTGTAGCAAGATTCCATTAAGTACTATTTATAGTATTTTCATGGATTGGTATAGCAAATGTAATATTATTTAAAGATCCAATAACATGATTTTTCAATAATGTAATAGCATTTTTGGAATGAGGATATTGTTAGGCTGTTCCATCTTCTAAACCACAACCACCATATATGAATCTAGATACTTCTCGACCTTTTGCTTTTTCCCAAATATATTATCCTCCTGGATGAAAAAAACCTGTTAAATCAATTATTTCATTATTAAAAATCAACCAAAGCTTACTTTAAAATTCATTGTAAATTTGAGATTACTCTAAATAATAAGGAATATAGTATACCATTTTATTCAATATACTAAACTAGCAATGATTCTTAAAGTGTTTTTGAATGTTCTTTCTATTTTCTATCATTTTTCGTGAATATTGAGTATATTTATCCTTTTTAATAAAATATTTCAAAAATGATTCTCCATAAAAAAATAAATGCGTATACACACCAAAAGGAGATGATATCACCTTTCCCATAATATTTCAAGTCAGCATATGTCATATAATAACCAAAACCTAATTAGATTTTCCCAAGAAGATATATAGTGTATCCCAAAATTATATGTAAAAGAGATTTAATTTTTAGATGAGTTTATGTCTTTACAGATTGAATACCAAATTTAATTATGATTCCACCTATTGTTTATAAAATTATAAATGCTAAAAATATATACCCAATTATTGAATGTACTCCCTACAAATTTTAATTACCATTTAAATTAGGAGTATTTCCTGAAATAATCATAAATAATTCTACAATTATTGATGGTAAAACAGCAATGCTCATTATTATTGCATGAATTTCAATTTTATTTTTTAACAGTATTCCATATCTATTAACAATTATACCTATATCCACTAAAATACCCCATAATACAAAATTAGCATATTAATGAAAGTAAAACAGCACATATTTGTCGTTGTTTTAATCTTCTTAATAGTTGACATCATAAGAATCTTATTAATTTATGATTTAATTAGAGAGGAATTATTTTTTAAGATGTTCCCCTTTAATGGTTTCATTTGTACACTAATCCATTACTATTGCTAAAAGCAGCAATTTTATTAACATTTTATTTTATAAATATATTAGATATATTTTCGCTTCTGTTTTGGTTTAAAACAAAAATTGATCTCAAATTATGTCATCAAACTAGAATGGCAGATTTTGCAAATACATATCAAATTACGTAATCAAGGTTTTTATAATACTACAGATAATTAAATTATAAAAATAATCTTGATTTTAAATATATCAAGGCTTTGTTAAATTATTTCTAGTTCTGTTATTTTATCTAAATAATTTTGAAATACCTAACAAACTCTGAAAATATTTCTCTCAATCTCTAAAAGAGTTTCATTGAAATCATTTTCATAAATAATATAGAACTCTCTGCCCAAATAATTGGCGTTCAAATTAATTTTTCATGTCAATCTATTACATTTAATGCAAATAAATTGATGGAATAAATGCAATAGATTCATCTCATCATTTTCCAAATATATGAAAATGTCTGTTATTTTTATTATAAATATTTGTTTAAAGACTTGGATAAAAATAAAAGTTTGTTAAAATATTATAAACCTTTATAAATAGCAACGACTATAAAATAAGATATCAATTTAAAAGAATAACATCTAGATTACTTGAATGAGATTCTTAGTATGTATCTTGATTTTTAAAAAAATAATTAATTAAATTTTAAATTATAATACATGTCTTTCTAATCAAATTTAGTTATTAAGCGCTATTGCTTATGCATTGTTTGTTATTGATTAACCAACATAATAGAATACATACCATCCTACAAAATTCAATTAAAAATATTCAATATCCTCTTGATTTGTATTTTTATCTATTTAATATCTAAAATTTTTTCATTAATTGTAAGATTTTAGGCAGAAAGAATTAAATTGTTATGAAATGAAAGGTTATTTAAAAAAAAATTGACTTAAAAATCTCTTATCATAATGATCTCTTTAAATTCATCATTAGAAAAATGAAAGGCATATGAATAAAAAATACTAATTATTATTATGAATTTAATATAGATAATAGCTATCTTAATTTCAAGTAGCAGTTACCTTATTAAAAAATATTTAAATCAATAAAGTTTTTAAAAAAATTTATAAGAAATAAGTTGAGGATTAATAATATTCAAGTTATAGCAATATAAATATTATGAACTTGAAATTAATAAGTTAAATATATTTTTTTATAATTAATAAGAATTTAATTTATATAAATAAATGTTAAAAATTAATCTAAGTTTGCTAATTACTATTCTTCTAACTTGTTTAAAGTAACATTAATTGTTATAATAGACATGTTAATTCAAGTTGTAATTACATAGGCTCAGGGTCTACAATATTAAGTCTTACCAATCCTGAGTAGGAAATAGATGTAAAGTTAGAAAATAGAATTTTAAACTCTAAAGAAAACGTAGGCTATGGTTTATGGTTAAAATACTAGCCATTCATTCCAATTTCAGACATAAGTATTATATATTGATAGATATATTTTATTAGGTTATTCAGGTAAGGGATATTAGTCAACAGTATAATTTATATATTTTATGTAATAGAAAGAGACAAAATTTAATGTGTTAACTTTGTATATTCAAATCGACTCTTAAACTTAGACAATCACACATAATATTTTTTATTCATTTAAGAAATCTACTGGGACTTTAGTATTTAATTTTGAATATGAGAATTATGAAGGTAGATGGATATTATTCTATTTCTATTGTAATCTTTCATCAGAATTTACAATTATAGGTTTTTATGAATAAGAATAAACAATAAAAAAGAAAACCTAAATAGTTAGCGATATGCCTGCCTATGTTTAATGGATGAGACATACTATAGGAGGGAAATAAGATATAATAAATTAACTTGGAGAATATTTAAAACTATCCTAATTCAAAGGTAGGATATCTTCACTTTTTACCTAGGGACCAGTAAACATCTTTGATAACTTGGAATCTTTTTTACTTGATTGTGAAATAGAATCGGAATGCCTAGGTTCAAACTATTAGTTGTCAAGCAATAATTAAGCATTATTAGGATTAAGCTACTCTAATGGTACAACAAGTTTATTTGAATATCCAATATATGTAATTAAAGGATGGATAAAATTATCATTATTAGAGCAGTCAACTCTAGATACTGTGATATTTCGAATAACAATTAATTAGAATTACCAAAATGATATGGACATTGGAGATAAAGATATATATTTGTAATATCATTAAAGTAGACTTCCAGCATCAAATGGATTTTCAATAACAACTTACTCTTACAACTTTCCAAGTATAGAAAAATACACAAGTTCTAGTACTGATATCATAAAAGAATTAGGACCATAATATTTTGAGTTGTTAATAAAATGGCATTATATTTAATATGAGGTTGGAACTAGTAATAATGAAGGATAACCTTTATTCACAATTTATTTTCCTTCTTTATTACAGAAGAAGAAAACTTTTAAGTGGAGTAGTTAGATTAAGCATTTCACAGGAACTATAATGTATTATTAGGTTGGAGGAGATTAGTATTCAAGAAATTATATGGAAGGATATATAAGTGACCTATAATTAACATCTTATTGTGTAACTCCAACAATTACCTTATCCCCTAATTGCCATTATTCTTGTCTCACATGTGATGGCCCTAATAGTAATAATTGTTTGTCTTGTCCAATAGATAGTCAAAGAATCTAATCAGTAACTTAGAAAATTTGTACTTGCAAAAAGAAATATGTGGATATTGAAAATGAACCTATATGCAAACCAGTATCAGATATTTTTCCATTAATGACTGAAGTAGAATTGGAATTAAAATGTGATTATCAAGGTTATGATATTTGCACTGTAGATAAAAAAGAATGTTCATTTGGTTATTTTTTATACGACAATTTTTGTTTATAATGGTATCATAATTAAATATATTATAGTCCTGGGTATTCATCTTTTAGTACAAGAAGTGTTATTCAATGTTCAAATTGTTTATTTTATCCTGCAACTTTCCCATAAACATTTACATGCTTTTAGGATACAATTACTTATGAAAATGATGAAGATTTCTCTTATTATACTGTTAAAAGATAAGATAGAGATATCGAATTTTATAATGTTGTTCAAAATTTAAATGGAATTTATGAACTATCTCTAAAGTATGGATTTAAATCTTCGAATACATGCAAAGAGGGATATTATTTATTCAATGGCAATTGTATTTCTTGTATCAAAGGATGTAAGATTTGCCAGCACGTTTAGGTATGTCAAATATGTTTTACAGGTTATGTTTTAACTAAAGATTTTTAATGTGATTAATGTTAAGGTTGTGAAGATTGCTATATTTCGAATGAATAAGTGTTATGTAACACTTGTAAATTAGGAACTTATTTGTCATCAGAAAGTATTTGTTTATCTTGTGGGCAGAATTGCTCTAGTTGTGATTCAAATGGAATCTGCTACTATTGTGAAGATCCTTCTAAATATTTTTAAACATTTGATGGTCATAATTGTTTAACATGTAGTATTACAAATTGCATATATTGTTATTAATACTACATTAAAGAAGGGATTACTTATACAACACTTGACATTAATTAGGAAGTCCTTAAACCTGAATAACAGCAGTTCTTAATTGGGTGTGCTCTCTGCTAGCCTAATCTTTATTTCAATTAAGTCACATTGACTTGCGAAGAAAAACCTATTACATTATCCACTAATCCAATTCCTCCAACTGAACCTTCAACAGGAGGTGGTGGTGGAGGAGGAGGAGGAGACTTTTCAAATTAAATGGATGATTGTACTTTTGGCATTATTACAAACTCATCTGGAGATAACTTTTGTTTAATTAGTTTAACAAACAAAAGTGCTATTCAAAACACAGATTGCTAATCAATCTCAAATTGTTAACAATGCATTGAAGAATATAGTCTAACAATTACATTTTGCATATTATGTGCTGAAGGATTTTATTCATCAATATTAAATGGGGAATGTTTGAAATGTGATTCTAATTGCAAGACTTGCATTCAGTAAAGTTAAACTTATTAAGATTATTGGAAGTGGAATATTAAGGCTTATTATAAGTACATTTTTAATAAAGATGATTCGCATCCTTTTGAGACATATGCTGTATAAACTTTCCAAAATAATTTTGAAATCATATGTACTTCCTGTCCTTTAGGATTTATGCTATATTAAAATGCATGCATCAAAGATTGTGATATTGAATGTACTTAATGTGAAATTATTAATGGTGTTGCTACCTGTATATAATGCTTAGAAACTCCATATGGCTTTTTAAAAAGTCAAGATTCAAATGGAGAATGTTTAGCTTGTCCTAGTAATTGTGGAGCATGCTTAGAAAGAACGAATAAAGAAATTTAGCTATTCAATCCATATTTCTTATCAACATAAAAAAATGAAAAATATGCAAGAATTTGTTATGAAAAATTCAATCTAGATTCACCAGAAGGTCAATATTTTAATGATTAATTGCTTAAGACGATAACTTTTTGTGAAACTTTCAATAAATGTTATTATTAAGTTATTTTGGTTTAAAATGTTTATTGTTCTTATAATCATTACAATACAACAGCAAATTAACTCTCAGAATAAAATCTAATAGCTTTTAAAATGAAAAATATTTTTATTGATGACCTTTTTCATAAAAAGTATTTATCATCTGTCGAAACTTAAGGATTGTTTTAATATCTTAATGAAAAAGTAATCAGAGAAGTTATTTTTGAATATACTTTTATTTCAAACAACAATGAAGTTTGTACGATTCCTTCATTTTCGCAATTATTTTCAAAAATTTAGTAAAATGTCTTCTCTGTTTAAACTCTTGATGTTAAATTTATCGGACAGTAAAATCCAACAACTATAACTTTAGAATCCATATTAACATTAAGTAATTTTACAACTATTACTTTTCAAAATATTTAATTTGATACTGCCAAACCAATCAATTCAAATAATTGGCAAACAGCTATTTCTCTTGAAAATACAGCTTTTAGTTTAAATTTAATATTTCAAGACTGTATTTTTACTACTAAAAATTCAACTCCAACTCTATATGAGTTTTATTTTCACTCTGAATATGGTTACTCGCTTATCATGATTAATTTAACAATAAAAGACTTTAAAGTAATAAATTCAGAAATGTTTTCATTCACATCAAATTCTCGATTCCTACCAAAAAGGTTAATTGTTTCTGATTTAAAGATTATCAATTCTTATTTTTTGCGTACAGATTTTTTTTTTTTTGAAACAAAATTAGATAATCTTTTATTTGACATTCAAATTTAAAAAATAAATATCACTAATACAACATTCGAAAACTCATGCTTTATTAAAACATAAACACAATTATAAAATGATATTGGTGTTGTTCTGATTAAAGAAATGGAACTAAAAGCAGTTATAATTAAAGAATAATCTTCACTCCTAAAAATTCAAGGAGCATCATCATTTTAGCTAAAAGGTTTAAATATGCTTGATAGTATTATATCATCAAGTTCTTATCTCTACTTATGCAATATCTTCCAATTACAGAATATACATATCAAAAATGTTACAATAATAAACAGTACAATCTTTAGCAATGATGTTGATTACTCTCAATCTTATGACGCTTTAATAAATGCTGCTCAAGTGTCAATTATTAATTGTCAAATAGAGAACGTTTATTATAATAGTCAACAAGCTATTTTAAAATTAGTCTAATTAGAAAAGCTTTCTGAATTTAATGTATCTATTTAACAATTTTCATTACAAAAAAGCTTAATTACAGTAAAAATTGAAAATAATTATATATCTTATCAATAGTCCATTATTTATATAGAATGTTAAATTTGCATATTAGAAGATGTAGAGATTTTAAGAGGTTATGGATTGCCAGAATTAACAATTTTAGACTCTCAAAGTATATTTTTAAACAACATAATTTTTACCTAATCTATGCTTTACCATTCTAAAACACTTCATTCATCAGTTGATTGTATCTTTAAGTATGCCTATGACTAAATGTTTTTTTTTTTATACATAGGATTATATTAAAATATCACCATCAATAATTTACAATTGACTGATTCTATAACATACAATAACCCATTCATAATTATTAAAGGTTACGATCTAATGGAGAAGATACAAAATGAGTTTATAAGCATCACCAACAGCAAATTTGAATCAAATATGTTGATTATAACAAAGACTAATAGAGCTTCCTCAATTATACAATTCTATTCAGAATAAATTTGCAAAATCAATTTAAATAGAGTAAATTTTAATTACAATCATCTAAATGAATATATTCAGGATTTATCTCGATAATCATCATCAACTTTATTTCTCCAATTATAATAAGGAGAAATCATAATTGAAAATTCAGTTTTTAAATAGAATTTAGTTACAAATGCTACCGATTCTATATTGTATTTAAAAGCAATCAATGTTTTATTTCAGAATATTCAGTTCTACAAAAACAATATTTTATAACTTTCAATAATTAAAAGGAATCTTTTATTATTTGATGACTATTAAGAAATAGATGGTCTGAGTTTAGTAAATGCATTTCCAATTAATTCAAAAAGTGGAAATGGCTTAATAATTACAAACATTCTCACTATAAATTGCACATCAGTGGATAATTCTTTTTCATAATATGGAGGTGGTTTCTATATTGTTGCTTAAGGTACTGGAACTATCAATATTTTAAATTCTATGTTTTAAAATACATAAACTGCTTTATCAAGTTCTTCCTTTTCCACAGGAGGTTGTTTATACATAGATGCTTAATTATCTAAATTAAATCTTCAAATAGTTTCAACAAGTATAGAAAAATCCTTTAGTAGAGTTGAAGGAGGTGGCCTTTATATTATTCCTTCATAACAATAAAATTAAATTAATCTGTAAAATTTAACTATTAAAAATTGTTTTTCAATAAGATATAGCTTTTTATCCTATTTATTATCAAACCTACAGAGCATAAATTCGAATGTTTAGTTTGATGGAATTGAATTTATCGTTACATAAGCAGGTTTTATGAAATATTTGTCACTTCTAGAATCTCCCACTGAGGACGACTTAGATTCAATTAGAAATAACAATCCTTTAATTAAAATAAAATATGGAACTGTAAAAATTGTAAATTGTAGCTTCATTTCAACCCATATTCAATTTTTATTAGATATTGAATAAGCAACCAACATTTTATTAAAAGATATTACCATTACCAATTCAACAATCTTGTTTTCCCCTTTAATGCGATTAAGTTTAAGATAATGTAATATTTTATGAATATTAAATAGAATGGAGTGGAAATATTTTATTGATCAATATTAAAGTAAATAACGTAAAATAATATTTTAACTATTCCGATTCAGAGTGTTTGATTTCAACATTTTTAACAATTTAATCTTTAACCTGTAAAGTAGGCATTCCAGAAATAGATCCAATTATAGAAGATTATAATACATCTCTTTAATTAGAATATTAATAAGTGTGTAATTTAAATTAAGTCTATAAAAATACTACTTATAATTTTAGTTTGTTTGAAATAGATAACTTGAATTCATCTCATTTTCTTCAAGTTGAAGGTTTGAACTTTAATTCAATATAGTGCAAATCTTGCTAGTATGGCATATTCAGGATTAAGGGAATATTCGAAACACCTAATGAGAATATTTTGTTTAATTAGGTTTAGATTTTTGATAGTGAATGTGGTTAAACAGGATGCCTTTCATTAATATAATCAGTAGACGAGCCATTTTTAAGAAGTGATTTACTTTAAATTAATAATCGAAGATAGCTTCAAAAACATGAATATACATAATTAATAGAGAAATTAGATCATTAAGCCATAATAATGAATAGTAAATTTGTTAATAATAATGCTATATATGGTGGTTCTATTTTCATAGTCTAGACAAAAACAATATTTAATAAGTGTTTATTTTAGAAAAATAAGGCAGATTTAGGTGGAGCTATATATTATTTTTCAAATTAGTCTTCTATACTTATATTTGATAGTGAAATCATTGATAATTCAGCCTAAATAGCTGGAGGTTTATATTTAAATAAATAATAACTTCAAAAAACTGTTTAATTAGATGTATTTTTATCTAATAACAATTCGACTCTTTTTGGATCAGATGTTTTTGAGAATCCAAGATCATTGACAATATCTGTAGATGGAGGACAGACCTTCCTAACTAAAATAATAGTAAAAAAAAATGTAAGCACAATAGTTGAGAGAATAATAGTGACTCCATATAAGATATTGGGTTAATCAGAAAAATCTAAATTTTTAACATTTCCATCAGGAAGAAAAATTTCAACTTATTAATATTTTGACTAATATACATCAGAATACATACCTTATAATCTAACTTTTAGAATTATTGCTTTGAACAAATATAACACTCAAGAAAAAAAATTAGCAGGATCTACTTGTACAATCACACCAACAATATTGAATTTTACAAATGAAGAAATTAAATAAGAATTAATTGGAAGTTTATCTTATAGCAAAGTTAAATTTAATGATCTAAGTGGAGATTATAATCTAGATGATTTAACGATCTACTTTAATCCAACATATGAAGATGACATCATTTTAAGGTTGAATATTTAATGTGATATTGTCTCAATACCAGAATACTAAGATACTGCTCCTTATTTAATAAAGAATTATTTAACAAATTATAATTTGTAAGTAGATATCAAAACTTTCTAATGTTAATTGGGAGAATTTTTAAATACAACTTCTGGAGCTTGTACATTGTGTGATATTATTTAAAATTAATACTAAGTTTAGTGGAGTGCTCAAAGTTGCAGTTATAAAGATGACTTAAAAATGAAATCAATAGAATCTTCTATGATTGAATTAAGAGAGAATTACTGGAGAGCTTACTATTATAGTCAAACTATTGAACATTGTTACCATTTAGTTGAAAATTGTTAAGGTGGATGGTCTCCAGGAGATAAATCATGCATTTTAGGGCATGTTGGTGCCTTATGTGAATAATGTGACTTATATGATACCAGAGGAGATGGATCTTTTTCTGTTAGTTCTTCCTATTCTTGTGGAAATTGTGATTCAATAGTTGGAAATGTCTTGACTGTGTTTTTTATAAGTATTTGGACACTTATTTCTATTTTGATGTCGGTTACTAGTACTGTTCAAATGATTGAAGAATTTATAGTGGGTCTTCGACTGAAAGCATTTGGAGTTACTGTTGTCATCAAATAAGCCTCTACTGCTATTTTAATTAAAGTCTTTACTAATTATTTATAAATCATTTCAACAATTGCTACATTCCAATTACAGGTTCCTTCTGGCCTAGCATCAATAGTTAATAGTGTTGGTAATCCTATTGAATCTATGGCATACTCTTTAGATTGCTTCTTAATTAATATTTCGGATATCCTCATCATTTATTTTAGAATTATCTGGAGTCTTCTAATGGCATCCTCATATATTACAGTATTCTTTTCTTTAGGAGGAATGGCAATTATTACTAATTCAATCAAATTTAAGTTTTCATTTATTACTACGGCACTTATTTATGTTTTCATATATTTACAACCAAATTTAATTGGAGGATTAATCTCCTTAGTTTCTTATAGAATAATTTCAGATGAATATTGGATTTAAGGCAATGTTGCCTATCGTTATGATACGTATCAACATTTTAAATGGTTATTGACTTTTTGCTTTCCATTATTATTTTTCTTTGGAGGTATAATGCCAACTTATTTGTGGTATGGAGTAAGAAAAAATAAACATAGATTAGACATCACTAAAGTGAGATAAATTTGGGGTTACCTTTATAATGAATATAAACTACACGCTTATTATTGGGAAACAATTAAAATCCTTTAAAAAGAATTAATCATTATAGTATTAGCATATTATGAGGATCACATTCCTATTAAAGCTTCTCTTGTATTTTTAGTATTATTTGGATACAGTTTTCTAACTACTGCTAAAAAACCCTACATGACAGGGGATCTTAATTATTTAGACACTTAATCAACTATCGTCTGTGCAGTTTCAATCATTTTAGGTAGCTCTATATATACAGCTTAATAATCAAATTTATAGGAGATCGTCTGGCCTTTTTATATAATTATTGGTATATTGAATGCTCTATTTGTTGTTTAAATGCTTATTAAAATATTGTTTGCATATTTTGTTAAATTGCATGATCAAATAGATTAAGTTAAGGAATTTATTATTAGTCATTTTCCAAATATTGTTAGAAGGCACCCATTCATATCCGAGTTATTTGAAAGTAGAAAGAGATAATAGGATAGAGTTAAAGGAAGGTTTGCAAAAATAAGAGCATATCTCATAGTTTAAGCTAGATAGATATTAGAGTTTAAAAAGTAATTAATAACCAATATTTAGATTAAATAATTTAGACATACCTGCTAGAATCAAAACTGAATTATAAGATAGTTAAGAGGCTATATAAGAAAAAAACGAACAAAAAAGTGGTATACATTCTCTCAACAGTCCAGCATCTATATGTCCATCAGATAAGTTGGATTATAAAGTTGATGCACAATTTAAAAAACCTAAATCCCCTAAAATATATCCAGAATTCCCAATACGTTATATATCATAGGATAGTTTGAAATCAAGTTTTCAGCAATCATAAAGTTGATGCTTTTGATTAATAATTTTTTTATTTTTACAGATAATTAATATCTTTTGGATATAATTTTAATTTTCTATGAAGACAAAATCAATATTTTTATAATTTATTATTTTGGCAAACAATATATCATTTTAAATATATTTATTGATTGAAATAAATGTTTATATATTATCTTGATTTATCTTCATAGCATAAAACAAATAAAACTAGTCAATTACTATTATTTCAAAAAAAACTATTTCATATCTTGGTTTTTCAATATAAAAAAGAGATCATTCTTCTTTCAATACACTATTTCAATTTGCGATATCTTAGATCTAAAATAGACAAATGCAAGGCAGCAAATACTAATTAAACTTTGATTTAATATTTCTTAAGAATCATCCATTGATCTAAACTAAAATTATTAATGTATTTCATTAAAAAAGTGTTAACTTAGAATTTTGCTGCAGCAATAGAAATCATATTTTAGATAAAAAATTAGTTACAAGAATCTATGCTAATGGTTTTATAGTAAACAAAAGAGAATGAAGGTCATTAAGTTTGTTTTGTCATATTAAATAAATGATATCAGACTCATTTTCAGTTTTTATCTTATTAATATTTATTTAGAGTTGGACTTGGAGGATAAATTGAAAAATGAAAACTACCATGAAATAAATACTAAAAATATAATTTGTGAAATTACCTAGAATGCTTGTTTGGTTGTTTCATTTTCAGTTTTAAGGATCAATTATTGAAGCATATTATCTTTAGAAATTTTTACTTCTTCAGTTTCTGCGACAAAGATGTTGAATAAAAAATTTATTTTAAAACATGGTTTTGAAAGTGATGACTTTGATAATGCAAAATGTAAAATTAATTTTAATTTATTCTTCCCTAAATTTTTATGTGCATCGGGTCAAAATAATTATCTTGTTTTGGTTAAGTTTTTTTAATTTATCAGGAATAAAAAATAATGCTAAATAATATTCAGTTTCAAAGGTAAAACAAAATCTTCAAAATTTATTTCATTCCTAAAAATGATTTCTAAACAATATCTTGCTATTTTTTTTAGAATATTTTTAGCTACAGTTTGATTTATTTTCGAGTTTTCAATTAGCCTCTGTAATTAAATAAAATCAAACTGATGACATAGCAATAGGAATGGTTTAATGGCATAATTTTTTTTAATCAAGAAATTTTATTTTTATTTTTGAATTAGAATTTCAAATAGATATAACATTTTTGTTGGTTTCAAATTTTTTATAATTTATTTAGGTGATCTTTATGATCTTCGGATATCAAAAATCAATGATCCCAATCAAATCTAGTAACTATAATAAGCCTAATTTTGTGAATTTTATTATTTTGTATAATGCAAGAAATGTTAAGTGAATCATTTACTTTTAAAAAATTAATGTACATCTACAATCACAACAGGATTGCCTTTAATTTAAGATGGAATTCATCAAACGATTGGATGCAATAAATGCAATAAAAGTTGTCAAATTCAAAATCTTTAATGTTTCAATTCTTATTGCTTATGTTGTATTGTAGGTTGGACACTTATAGATGGAATTATATTTCAAATTGGGAGATAATTAAATGGCAGTAATTTCTCAAGAAGAATTTCACTCCAATTAAGATGATTGTCTAAATTGTAAGTTTTTTATCCTATTTATTTTTATGGAGATGGTAAATTATAATAAAAAGAATAATGCGATGATGGTAAATTATAATAAAAAGAATAATGCGATGATGGTAATAATATTTAATTTAATAATGCTATAAATGTGAGTGTTCATGTCCTCTCTACTGTGAAAATTGTCTTCAAAGTATTTGTTATGAATGTTAGCCAAACTTTTAATTGATAACACATGTTATTATGGCTGTGGCAGTGGAATAAAAGTTTATGAAGAAGAATGTGATGATAGTAATATCATTATGGTTGTACTTCTCTCTGTAAATTTGAATTGAATATAACCGCAAAGAAATCTCTTTTAGTTATTCCGATTGTTAATATTCTCCCTCTCCTTATATGATAGTCAAATTCTTAAACTAAACTTATAATAAGTATTATCATAAAATTACATTCTCTTTAGCTATCTATTTCAATAAGTATTATATTTTTTAAACTCTCTTTAACTTTAGCTTTGATTAAGATGGCATTTCAGATTATTTAATCAAATTAAAATCCAACTATTAATCAGTAATCGATTTAATTCGAGACTTTTAATTTAAAGTCCAAATTCAGCTTTACTTCTACAAATACTTGAATTGTAAATCTTAATATTTATCTTAATAATTATGTATTTAATTAAGAGGATATCGAAATACTCAATCCTAAACAAAAAATTAATATTTCAAAAGTAATTTGTCTCTATGAGTGAATCTGATGTAGAATAGACAAAAAAACTCATTTCATCATAAAAAGCTAAAATTAATTATAGCTTAGGGAATAGGTGAGGCTATGGTTTTGATTTGTTGGAATTTTCAAATCCTTGTTAAAATTTTAGATTACCTCTAAAAAATTTATCAATATCATTTATCCTGAAAATCTTTACATTTTTTTCGAATCTGCTAATTTAATAAGTATTCTACCAATTTTAAATTATCTCAACATCAATTAACTTTATTCATAATTTTGTTTTAGGACTTTATTGAGTCTTATGCTAAATTACAATTTTACAACTTAAATGCTCATGCTTAAACTAATTTTAAATTTTTTTATTTCTTTAGGTTATGTCAACTTTTTTATTTTTTATTTTATTGAAATTCCTTTGTTACATCAGCTTTAAAGTAATTTATAAAATTATTACCTAATATTTGCTAGTTTTAAAGCTCTGAACTTTCAAATCTAAACTACTGATAATATCGTCCAATTGAATCTATAATTTTTTTCATCAGATCTAAGTTTTTATCTATTAATTTTATTAAGATGGCTGAGAATGCCTGAGACTTACTATTTAATGCATTTTTATAATTATGGTCTTCCTTATATTAGGAGGTTATTTCAGTATTCTAAATAGCATTGTGCTATATTATTTGGCTGCCTCAGCAATATTTACAATCTATTCCTTTAAGCTGGTCGACTAAAGAAATAAAAATAAATTAAACTATAAAAACAAGGCTGTTTACATACTTAAACTGTTTTCATTTTATTATTTCTTAATATGTTTTCAAAATAATCAATTGATTTAATGACAGCAAATATGATTTACTTAATAATTTATCATCTTAAAAATTTCAATAATTTCATTTACATTTTCCTTACTATTTTATCTATAGGATTACAGCTATTTAATTTATGAACAAAATAAAATCCTTTTAGGTTTCTCTTAAATTTATATTTTGATTTCAGGTTTGCAGGCAATTTTCATTAAATTGATTATAATGATATTTTAATAAATCACAAAAAATTGTGTTAAAAAGAAGAAGAAAAAAGAAGCTTTCAATTAATTTTTCAAGCGGTTATTTGATTCAATATAAATTCTTTTAAAATTTAAGAATAAATCGTTATTCGATAAATCTTAATAATTAATAAATATAGCTTTTAAAAAAAACAAATTTTTTTCAATATAATATCATTAAAAAGTTATCAATATAAATATCTCTCAAATTTATTTTAAAATTCTAATTCATTAAATTTTTTAAAGAATATTCTTTCATTTGTAATTATTACTAAATGTAAAAGTGCTTTAGCAAAAGCCCGAGAACTTATGTTCCAAAAATGTAAATACTATATTTGAAATTGATATCATACTTTTTTTAATTAAACTTCTATTTTTTTCTAACTAAAATTTTTCAAGTCCCATAAAAATAGCCATATCGACTCATTATAATTTATTTCACCTCTTGTTTAAAATATTATGATATAATCTTAAAATACAGTGTGAAGAAGAGTTTAAGATTTTACTTTTTTGATTAATTTATATTATTAATAATTCTTATCGAATTTTCTAGTTCTACATACTTTTTAAATTGTCTGTATAAAACTTAATTTTATAATAATAACATTTTAAAATTTAAACTCTGGCTTGTTTGTTACAAATAAAAATCTATCATTTAATAAAGAGAGGTTTTATATGATTGCAAGAGTGATTTCATCTTTTTTTGTTTTTTAAGTCAAACTTATAGCATTTTCAAAACTGATATTCCAACTAATCTCCTTTTTTGTTTTAAAATTAATAGCTAAAATCTTATATTCTGATTAAAACAAGCCAAAATGATTATCTTTTTCAATTGGAAGTATTGTTTTAGCTTATTCAATGATAAATTAAATTTGTAATAAATATTTTTAATTTTCAAATCTTTAAGTGGTTTTATATAAAATTTCCACTTGAGCTTTTGGCTTTAATATTTTTTCACAAGCTTAAAATCTTGGCTTTTAAGAAAATTTAAGTTTTTCAGGAATTATCTTTGATACATTGACTTTTAAATGATTATTTTCGTACTTGATACTATCTAGGCTTGTTTCTGCAACATGTTTAATTAACGTTTACCTGTCCTCCGAATGATAAACGTTTCGCATTGATTTTAAGTTTATGTTAATCAAAAATGAATCACAAGAAGAATTGATAATTTTTTTATTAGAATAAACGACATTATATAAAACATTTCTTTCTCTCTTTGAATTTATTAATCTTGATCTTATCTATTTTTGATACGGATAATCTTGTAAAGTTTAAAATTCAAAATTATTATCAACTACTTCCTCTTAAGATTTTTAAATTTAGAAATTTTCTAAAATGAATGTAATCTCTCCATCAACTAAATCTATACAATTAGCAAAAAACTAATATTTACTTTAATGCTTAAAATTTATAAAATTACTTTAATTAAATTATAAACTCTTTTGAAATTTATAATAAGATTCCTTGTATTGTATTAATTTTGCTAAAAGTTTTTCTGAAGATAATTCATAACAAAATGTTAGATAATATTTTCTTCCAATTTTTCTAATACATCGATATCTTAATTTATTTTTTTTTTGTTAGCCTTTTTTTATTAATTCAAAGTGGGCCTTGGCTAATTTATATCTATAAAATCTTTGAATAATTATAATTTTTCTAGAGGTATAATTTTGTGATGTTTTGGATTTTTTTTAAAAGGCCATATATTTATTTTATGATATAGGCAACTTTTAGGAAAAATATAAGGAGTTACGTCTAATCTTTATGATACTTTCGAGAAAATTAATTAATTTACTAAATTTAAAACGATAATCGTCTTAATTATTATATCCCTATATATTTAAGAATTCTTAAAAGCTTGATATCTAATAGATAGTTTATTATTATTTATTTAAATAGAAAGAATTAGCTAATTAAGCCAAGTCTAGTAAAGCTAATTATTAATTGAAAAGAATTCGGATTTTATTTTTCTTATATCTAAAAATTATTTTGTAATATTAATTTTAAGACGAAATATAAGAGATTCTTAAAAGAATATTTTAATTTTTAACATGATGACGCTAAATAAATTAAAAAAATCTAACTCTTCTTTGAATTTTGAAAATCATTAAGTTTTTCACCATTTCCTACATTAAATTATTATTAAAAGTAAAAGAATTTTATACAAGACAAAAATCAATGTTGTGGAAGATTTCAATAATCTTTTTGTTAAATCTCATATTAAAAATACTTGAGATCATATATTTGTTGAATAAATTTATAGTTTAAATTTGTAAATTTAATTCTTTTACTAAAACTTTATCTTTGTAAATTGTTACTCTATACGAATAATTTTCTATTTGATTCTCTTCAAAGATAACAGAGTGGGTAAAGTCTAATTCATTAAAATTTGTTTAGTATATAAGACTTTTCTATTGCAATTCTTATTCTTCATTTTCTGATTTCTATATATTTTTATTTTCTTAGTAAACTTCGTACAAGTTTTTCATTTCAGAATCAGTTAAAAAATAAATTGGAAATGATCTGATATCTTTTTACTTATACTTAATCACATTCAATAATTTGTGTTTCATATAATAAAAGTAAACAACTTTAAATAGAGTTTTGATTTTTTTCAAGTCAAAACCATTTTCTATTGGTTTATTATTAGACAAGTGTTCAAGAAAACTATTTTTCAAATATTAGTTCCTATAAGAATTTTACTTTTCTATTCTTAAATGCAGAGTTTGCTCTAAATCAAAATTTTCATATTGGAATATTGTACCATATATTTAATCGAATTATTACGATTTGAGTCTTAAATTCGGTCCATCATGAATTAAATCAACTTTTTAAAGCATTTTATTTGTAGTAATTAAAATATCTCTCAATTCATATTATAAAAATAATTTTTGTTATAATCCATAAACCTCTCTTCCTAATGAGTGATCTATTTACTTTCCTTCAATCTGGATTAATTAATTATTGTTAGTATCTTGATTCAATTAAATGAGAAGTAAAAAGGCGCTATCCTCCCAAATTAAAGATTTGCGCCATAAAATTTTACGTTTTTTTTATTTACAAATTATAGATAACTTTGATTTTAATTATCTTTTAAGTACAAATCTCTGAATTAATATGATAGAAGATATGAATTTACAATCTATTTTGAGTTCTTTAACATTATCATTCAGATTGTTGATGTAGTCAGAATATTCAAATTAATCATTTTGAATGGAGAATATATCAAAAAAGTTGTCCTTGTTGATTTTTTCAAATTTTTAATCTACTAATGGTATTATTTTAAGTTTATTTGAAATTTTTTTTGATTAATGGAATTTGAGATAATATTCATTTCTAGTTTAATATAAAATACAATAATCTTATTCTAATTTTATAATGGTTAACGGTTTAAATTTAACTAATTATATATTCTTCTTCTTATAAAAAGTGGAAATGGGTAATATCTTCTGCCTTTCTTTCAAAATTTTACACTTTGAATCTAATTTCTAAAGCCTTTGATATTCATCTATTAATAAAATTCGATTATTATAATAAATGAAGATTTCTTAATAAAATTGCAAGGCTTATGAAATATGATAAATTTCATCCTCATCTGTATTTTATAACTAGAGATTATTATAAAAATTAAATATTTTTGAGTTAGTCTAGGATAGAACTTTAAGTGTTTGTAGAAATTCATCAAAAGTAAAATACATTTTTAGATTATAAGCTTTGAAACTAAATTCTTTGTTTGCATATTTGATAATTATTTCAGTCTCTGTATGTTCTTATCCTTTTAAAAAGTGAATTTTTTGTAATAATATATTTTTGTTCTATTTTCTTTTTATCATAAAATAAAATAAAATATGATCAAAATGTTGATGATTAGATATAATTAGTAAAAAAATAATGATAAATAAAATTGGATAAAAAAGCTTGTTGGTTGAGGATAATAAGAAAAATAGAAAGTGAAAAAATATAATGTTAAAATTAAATATATAATTATAATTAATTGATTATAGTTAATAATTGTAAAAAAATAATGAAGAATTAAGATTATGAGGAATATGATTAAGATTATGAAAAAAAAGAGATAGATATAATGGAGAAATTGCATAAGAAGAAAATGGCAGTAATTGAAAGATGCTTTCCTGATAAAAATTCAAAAGGGTAAGGATTGACAATCTAACAGTTTCTGAAAGTAATGTTAGAGCATTTAGATTACAATAAAGATTCAAAAGAGGAGACAAAGAAAATAACATTAGCATTAATAGAATTATTCAAAGAAATAGATGTTAATGGTGATGGTACAATGGAATGGGTAGAATTTAGTAATCACATAATTGAATTGGGATTATTGAGAAATGACAGATCATTTAAAGATGTAATAAAAAGTTATCATCCAGCAGAAAATATAAAAGACGAATAAAAGCATGAAACAGTGATAGATAGAGTATATTTTTTTGACAGATTGAAAATGCTTTTAGTATTAGAGAAGGAGTCTCCAAAGTTTAAGGTATATAATTCAAACACAAGTGAATTGATTTGGAATGTAAATGCTCATAAAGGATATGTATTGTCAGCTGAATTTATTCCTGATTAAAATTTAATTGCAAGTAGTAGTAATGATTTGACAATAAATTTTTGGGACTCTAGTAGTTTTAACTTAAAATAAATACTTTCAGTACCAGAAATATAATTATGTATGAGATATGCAAGATGGAGTTCATCATAATCTAACTTTTTATACACAGGAGGATCAGACTCAATAATTCATATTTATGATACATATGATTTAAAGGAAAGAGGAACTTTATCTGGTTGGAATCCATTTATAAAGAGAGATTCATAATAATATGGTCATTCATCGCCAATTGGTGATATTTTGGCAATAGATCAATAAAACACCTTAGTTACAGGAGGTTTAGATGGAAACATTTGTTTATGGGATAGTGCTACACATCAACCTAAAAAGGAATTAAGAGGACATGAAAAAGGTGTTTATAGTTTAGATTGGAGTGATTGGAGTCCTATGAATTAATGTTTGATTAGTGCTGGATTAGATCATGAAGCATTTGTCTGGAATACTTATGTAAAAGAAAAGATTTTCTTATTAAGAGGACATAATCATCCACTTGTTGGTGTTAAATGTTTGCCTAGAACATCATAAGTTGTTACTGCTGATATTTCAGGGATGGTCAAAGTATGGGATGTCAGAAATTTTCTTTAAATCTAAACGTTTAATGTTCCTGCTGATGAAATCTAAGCTTTTACATTAACATATCCAAAAAAACAGATTGTTGTTGGTGCTAGAAAAATGTTCTTTTATGAATATGATGAACCTAAGGATTAGATGCTTACTGATGAAAAAATGTGTTTAAAAGTTTTATATAATTAAACCTTAACTTGTTTTATTACTCTTCATCCTGATAGTGTAAAAACTTGGGATGCTAGAACTGGAAAATTGTAATAAGTTTATAGAGAATTAAGTGTTGCTGAATTGACAACAATGATTATTGATGCAAGACAAAGAAAATTATTTATAGGAGATGCTGAAGGTAGAATTTTCACAGTAAATATTAAAAATGGAGCTAAAATGAAAAAATTTGAAAGACATCATAAAATGATTACCGATTTAGCTCATTGGAGTAATGATACAAATAGGAGAGTTATCAGTTGTAGTCGAGAGGATACTGTAAATATTCATGATGAAGATTCTCAAGATGCTCATAAATCTTGTAGATATAAAATGAAATAGCACCATTTAAGTGTTAATTCATTACATGTTAAATAAGAAAGTGAACATCTAGTGAGTTGTGCAGATGATGGAGCCATCTTTATTATAGATTTAGTTTCTTACAGATAAGAATTGGTTTGGAAGTGTTAGTATGAATTAAAGAAGGTTATGTTTTTGGAATCGCATAACTGCATTATAAGTGTGGATTCTATTGGAAATGTTTATTTTATAGGAGTTCTGGAAAGCAAATTTAAATCAAAATTGTTGTTGTCCAAAACCTATAAAGCTATATCTTTAACTAATTAAGAAGAAACAGTAAATTTTATACATATACTTATAGTTTCCTGTCACTTCTATCAACTATCATGATAATTTATTATATTTGGGAGATGAGTTAGGGAATTTGAAGATTTGGAATATTAAATTAGTTTTGGATAAAGTAGATCTTCATTAGGTGGAATAAAAGATTAAGACAAGAAAGAATAATGATGCTGATACATTTGTAACAGCAATGGATTATGGATAAGAAGATATTGCTTAAGTATTAATTATAGTAATAACAATAGATATTTGTTTTAAGTGATATTAAGGAGATAGGATATTAAAGAAAAGCTCACTAGGATGGTATCACATATATAGAAGTTTGTAAAGATGGATTTCATTTTGCAACATCTTCATTTGATTGTTGTTGTTATCTATGGTCTTTTAAAAATGGATAAATCTCAAAAATAGGAGCTTTGATTTTAGGTCATGATGCTAATTGGGGTTATAGAATAGATGAAAAATCTAGATCTGAAGCTGCAGAATAAGAAGCTAATGAATTATTGGAAGAACTAAAAGATACGATCATTCCTACAAAAGTAGAAAAAAATGATGGATAAATCAGTTCTTCTAAACAATAACTTTTAGATCGACTATATGGTAGTAAACAATAAAAAGAATTATAGTAGTAATAAATACAAGCAGAAAAAGAAGATAAAAAAGAAAAAGCTTTAAGTAGAGCAAAAAATGCTCTTAAGACTTATGAATAATTTAAATCAAAATAATTTACATACTAAAATATTTAAAATCAAAATGATTAAGATCAAAAAAAGATGGATGACTCAGAATTTAAAGATGTATACTAAGAATAAGATTATGATGAAGAAGAAGAAGATAATTATAATATACTTACTGACCTTCAAGAATTCAAACAATAATAATTATCATCAGGTGTATATTCAAGCAAAAATGCTTTCAAAACCAAACTAATTAAAGGACATCATAAATCTAAGTTTTCTTGATATATATATAATTTCATTCAATTCCAATATTATAATGACCAGGTTAAAATAGTAAAAATATTTAGTGGTAGTGAAGCTCACTAGAATATATTCATCCCGAATCACTGTCCCTTTATCTATGAAAACCAACATTATTATTCTAATATTTAAATATAATTTATTACACTCTCTAATAATTATCACATTATTATTACATTTTTGACCCCAATTTATAGATTTTCCATATCATTGATGTGAGATATATTAATTATTATAAACCTCATTATAAATTTATCGGATAAAATATAAATCTTTTTTATTCGATTAGCTTCATATATCAATAATAGTTCTTATATTTTTCTTTGTATTCATTTTCATAAATTTTGCTGTTTATTTTAGTATTTGAGTCAGATAGTTTAGTCAAAATTTTGCGAAATATTTAAAAAGGTGTTGATAACATTTTTCTAATTATTTATAACACTTTACAAATAAAAAAGTTAATAAACAAAAACATATAGAATACATGATAGTTTTAATTCATTTTAAATTTTCTAAAGGTAAACCAATGCAATAATGTCCAGGACTAAATAGTAAATAAATATCCTATCTAGGTAATGATAAGTTATCTTAATCTTTTTAATATTTTTGTAAATCAAGCTACTTATTATCAGAATCTATAAAATAGAAGTGCAAATTAAGATTTAAACAATTTGCTAAAATAACTAATAACACTTAAATATTATCTGTTTCTAGTTCCCATTATTAAATTTATTGCTCTGCTTCTTCACCCAAAAGAACTTTATACTCAGAACTAAATACTCAAAGAATTGATTTACTTATTTTCCAAATAATATTGAATGAGATTTTTTGCGTAGATAATAGATAAGGCATAAAAAATACTTTTTGTATTTTTAAACTCATTTTCAAATGATTATATCTAATTTTTTTTTCCAAGAATTTCATAAATAAAACTGACAAATATTTGTTTTAAATCTTTCCTAATTTCATTTGGAAAGTGTGATATTGTCTCATGAAGAAGGTTAAAATCAATTTTTTATAAAATTTCTAAAAACTATTAAAATTGTGAATCTTCAAACTTTGTTAGTACTATTAAAAGATATTAATAAACGAAGGCAGTATAAAAACAATTTCCATCTCCTCTCACTCTTTTAAACCCTCTTAACTTGATTTATGAAAACATGGCTTGATTCATTGAATATTCATAAATTAACTCTTATTAATTCAAATCTTCACTAACAAATTTCTATTATTCAACAGCTACATTTCTAGCCTAATTAGTTTACTTATATAATTGATAAATAATGGCAGAAGGTCCACTTTTCTAGAAACAACCCTTAGGATGACCAATATAAAGCTCATTTTATCCTTTAATTATAAAATTTTCTCTTTTTGCTGTTCCGAACTACAAAAATGATTAAGTTTGCACATCAAATATGTTTAGTTTCCTATTAATATAAATAACTATTACATGTTCATATTTTCAACTATATCTTTTAATAAAGTTTAATCTGCTAAGTCGAATTGGACATCCCAATCCAAAATTTTTTTCTTTTCATTTTAGTTTTTGATCTTCTCAGTATTCATTTCTGTAATACTAAAAATCCAGTTACGAATAAAAATTATGCATAAAACAAAAAAGTTAAAATTATTTTGCATATTAGAATAATACAATTCAAAAAGATTCTCTTTGAATACCTTTTTTATTAGAATTAAAAACTTATTTTTCAAGTACTTTTAGTTTTTTAGAATTTATTTTCCTTTTAAATATAACTACCACTCTATTAATTCGGTTGCTCTGCAAATTTTTTATAACAAATCCTAATCATTATTCTCAACAATCTATTTTAATGCAAAGAAAGCAAAAATGTTATAAAACTAATTTTAATCATCTCTGACATATCTTAAGGCTTCAAACTGATTCCATATTTATAAATTGAAATTTTCAACTTATAATTAAGGTTCATCTTTAATTGAACCAATAGGAGAAGTAAATTACTTATCATTATTATGATTAAGAAGAGATTAAAGGAATATATTTAGTTTAATTGCTTCAGGGGTAGAAGAATTACTTGAACAAGCTCCCATGATAATTTGTTTGTATATAATAAATAATATAAATTTATATATTTATGAAAAAATACAAGGCAAGTTCTTCAGTGGATTGCATTTATATGGAAAGCATGTTAAATAAATAAATGAGATCTAATATAAGAATGATACAAAGCAAATAGTTAAATCTACCACAAACTCCAAAACCTATGTCATAAAATTAATCAAGAAGAATCGTAAGTAGGTTAAATAGTTAGGGTAAGAAACTGCAAAGGAGCCTTAGTAATTCGTAATTCAGCTGTAGGACAACAAGATTCTTATGAGTTAATTGTGTTAACCTGTGATTATTCATTCTCATAGAATTGTCTCGAGTAATAAGCATTCCATTCTTGAAAGTCCTAAGTTTAAAAGAAATTGTTTACATTTGGATTAACATCAAATTTAAATTAAACATTAACATTTCTTAAAAAAGGGTGCATAAGTTTAGTCATCTCAAAAATAAACTAAACCATGGTATCCTTTTGCAAGAATGAAAAGAAAGCAATTATTGACTAATTTTTTTGATTAAAAATAAAACCAAAATACTTAAAACAATTAGATCATAACTCATTTTCAGTCTATGGCTGATTTAACAGGTTGGTAGACTAATGAAGATCCATAGATGGAAATCCAATGAAATAATTAATATTTTTATTAATATGTAATCATTTACACACATTTCTTAATTATATGAAAAATGAATTACTGATAACAAATTTTATTTATTTAGATTCCTGATACTCTGTTGATTCTTATTTATCAATATAAAATATTAATAATGGCACGATTAATGATTGCAGGAAATTCAAAGATTTAATAGAGATAATCAAAATGGGGTTTTGTTGAAAATGAAGAAATCCCTATTCAAAAAGAAAAGATTTTAGCGATATATGTTGATGACATTTTAACAGATTAGAAAATCACTCCTTTAAACATTTAAATTAACATTAAAGAATTGAACAAATATAAAATAGATTCACTTATAAAAAAAGAATTACATGACTTTCTAAAATAAAGGGATATCTTAAATAAGAATATTTTTTTTTATGATATATATGGCAACTAAATAAAATACTATTCAAAGTCATGTAAATCATATCTATTCAGTACAAGATCGAATTTATTTTGGTTATTTGTAAGACCATTCGATCACTATTTAAAATAAATTAATAAAATTGATAGAGGAGCAGCTCAAAGCTATCATTCTAATGATGAATTACTATAACTACCTATTGGAAAACTAAAATCCTGTCTTTCTCTCATATCTGTTCATTAGGAAGTACCAAAATCACCTCCAACAACACATAGAGGCCTATTTTTAACAAAAGAAATGAGAAATTTACAATCAGTTTATGATAATTACACAAGAACTACAAGTGTTTAATCTTCGAGACCCTTTCTTTCACCAAAAAGCTAGAAATAAAGCTTAGCCTTCACAAGCAGAATTAAAATGAATAAACAAGAGAAGTACTTTATTGAAAACATGTAGAAATGTGAAGAGGAATTGCAAACATATATAGAAAATATGCATAGTTAATTATCGTAAAAAACGGATGATGTTGAAAAAATTATTAAATTTTATGATCAAATTTAATATCCTACTCCAAAAAGCAGAGCATTTGAATCTAAGACTCTTTCATAAAGAATAAGTCATCCTTTATAATTAATTTTAGAAAAAGAATAATTGAAAAATAAATTTTAACCAAGGAATCACTTTTCTGATGAATAAAATTGGTTGGAAAGCATTCCTTTGCTTACTGAAATGAATATACCTGAAATTTAAACAAAATATAAGCTAAATCGAGCTTAATTATATGCTTTTTATTCATTTTTTAAAGTACTTCAATTATTAACTGCTATAACATAAAAAAAAAACAAAAGCAAGTTAACTAAAGGAATCTCATATGAGTTTTATAGATAAGGAATTGAAAACATATAAGAATAATCTGAATATATGGCTAAAGGAATATTCAATATAATAGATTCTAGATGTTCTGGATTTTTGGATTGGCAACAATTTTTATTTCTGATGAGTTCAGTTTAGGCCAAAACAAAAGAAGAACGGATTGATCTGTTTATAAAAATAGCAGATATGGATAGAAATGGTAAACTCTCTTATCCAGAAGTTTAAAAATTAAGTCTTTAAACTATGAGTAAGATAGTCAAAACATAAGATTTCAATTTTCTAAATGATATATCAGAATTTTTTACTAGAGTAATTTTTGACTCTGTCAATATCCCATATGATAAAGAAATAGATTTTCATTGCTTAAAGGATATCATTACAAAAGGACACCCTCATTCGGATTTGCTATGCTTATTTTGTGGGGCTGAATTTTGATATTGATTGTTTTATTATTTTCTCAATAATTCCATATTTCTTAAGTCAATCTAAATTTTGATTAATTAGTTAAATAAGAAGACTTTTAAACATTAACATATATGTAATAATTTCATTCATTTAATTCAAGTTTTCTGATATGTTTAAAACATATTTTTTAATTATTCATAATTCATTAAAAGAACAATTAGCGGGATATTTTTTTAATTTTATAAATCCGTTTTAATTATTTCTGGTGGTTAACATTCCTAGAAAATATTCATTTGTATTTACAAACATCATTGGATTTTCTTTTATGCCATCAATCTTTTTTTGGTTTTTTCAATATTTTCAATATTTTCATATTTAAACTGATTGATTTTTAAATCTCTTTTATTTATTTATTTAATAAAAATTTTCCTAACTCAAGCCTTTTTTGTCAATTAACCAAACAAATGAATTCAAATTGCAATAAAGATGGATCAATTACAAAATGGAGTGATGAATTAGAAATATCTGAAGAAGCTTAAACAGTTAAGAAGACAGAGATCTGTCCATAACGACTAAATTTTTTAGTCATCGAAACTCAAAGTGACAGTCTTTCTTATAGAAATCTTTTAAAATATAAATGCGCATTAGCCAAAAGAATCTAAAAAGCTAAAGTTTGATATATTATAAGACATTTTTTCTTTATACATAAATTAACAATATTGATAAAGATTCATGCAGACTTAATCAATCAACCTTTTTATTTAACTGCTTTTATTCTTAAATATCTTTAGAATTATCTAGAGTAATGGTAGTTTTGCAATTTTAAGTAGCATTTTCATCATTCTATCTCTTCATGACACCATAAGTTTTTTGAATTAAGTTGTCAAGATTTTAGAAATATCAAAACTGTATTTAAATTTCCTTTTTTTTTTATGAACAAATAACAAAAAAATTTTCTTAGTAAGTAAACTATATCTTATTCTTAAAAAGTCAAGGAAAAAAAAAAGAGTGCTATTAAACCAAACAAAATTTTAAGGACTTTTAAAAAAAATTTGTTAACTAATTAATTAACATCTCAAATAAATCGAATATTTGCGATTTATCTAACATTAACTATCATTTATATAAATAAATAAAAAAGAGAAGATTTTTGTTTTTTAATTCAACTGAGGAGTTTATTCACTAAATTTAAAGAAATTAATATTTCAATTTCTATAGCAGTAATGTCTTACTATCATTAAAGTTCATTCAAAATGCCAAGGTTTTAAATTATTGTTTAAATAATATTTCAAAAGAAGAATAATAATTAAAATATAGAAATTGGAAGCTGCATTTTTAAATTGTGAAATTTCCTAAAAAGTTTATTATTATCTTAAACTTTTGGTGAGTTTAAGGTAATTAGAGATGAAGTTTCAATTATTGTGTGTTTACTAAATTTAATTTTCCTTCTCAAATTTGCATTTATTAGATTGGATTAAATCCAAAAATAATGAAATATTAGCTTATTATAGTATTAATATATAATTATGATATAAGTTAGTAAATATAGAAAGTTTAAATAAAATGCAGATAAAAAAATTTAGGTCTCAATTAATCTACAAATAATTTTTCTGCTATTCTAAATTCATAGAAATATTCACTTAATTCTATTTCCTTATATCTAGTTATAATTAAGGATTTTTACATTCTTTCTTTATTTTGAATTCTATTTCTGAAGTCCAATTTTAATTTTGATTTATTTGCCCAGCCATGAACATAAGGAAATTTGTTTTTGAATATAAACACCAGGATGTTTATCAGAGATTATGATTTTATGCTCCAATTCAAATTCTCTACTTTAGTATTCTTTTCAACTTAAATATTAATTAAGGCCTTTTTTCATCCATATATTAAAATATTAGAATAACAGTTTATCATATAGATAAATTTTATTATATAATCGACAATCTACATAGAATTAGATCCTTTTTTGCAATACGAATAGAATATAAAGTTTCAAGCAATTTTATTAAATTTTAGAAATGAATTAATTTTTTTTAGAAACCAAAATCAAAAATTTATCATTTGAATTTAATAATAACTAGAAATTGTTTTTATAGAAATTAAAAATTTTAACATGCTCATAAATATTTTCAAAAATAAAAATATTTCACATTCTTTATTGTTTGCCTTCACTTTCCCAAATTGATAATAAGAAAACTCTTAAGCATCAAAGTTATCCCATTAGAAATCATAACCCAATAATGATTATCCATCTATCAAATTAGCGTTTATTTGAAGATCAAAACTACCCACAGAAAAAAAGTTTTTATTGATTTAAATTATATCTTATTATTAATAAATTAATCCTCTTTTTTAATGATTTTCTTTTTTTTCTTTTTTAGGGTAAAATTAATTATGATTGAATCAAAAAATAAATTCTTTCCAGCTTGATGAAGGATACCTAAATATTGGGTTTCCTTCATTGTTAGATTAAAAAATCATTAACTTATTTTTACGATTATAAATATCCCAGAAACAATTACCTTTTCTATAAATTCTTGTTTTGGATTAGATCTATAGCAAATCATTTGATTATTATTTAAATTTTATGAAAAAAACTATTGTTGATTTTAATAGAGTTTTTTTTTCTTTATCAGCATAATTTAAAATGTAGTTGAAATAATATTGAGGCAAAATATGTGAAAAATAGTAAAGGGTAAGTTATTAATTGTAATTTAGGCTGTTGGTAATCTAAATTCATTTGCATTTGATCAATAATTTATCTCTAACATTGTTATTAATAAAAAAAAAAAAATTACTTTATTGACAAGTTAAGGAAAAAGTTGATACATTATTACATTTTATTGCTTCAAAGAATTGCTATAAGAATTTATCCAGATAAGTTGTTCCTAATTTGACTAGCAATCTAAATTAAATCTAACATATCTAAATATTAATATTTATTAATTTCTAATTAGGTTTCCTTTCAAATATTGTTTATTTTGCTGTTTTATTATTTTTTCAAATCTAAATTAATATTTTATATTGTTTCAAGTAATTCTATACGTCAGAATTTTCATTATCTAGATTTTCAATCTATTTGATTAAAGCTTGAATTTCATTTATTTTGAGAAAAAAATTACAAATTTTCAACTTTCTATCATATGTACATGTTAGTTTTTAGATTATATTAAAATATAGACTAAATAAAGTAGGATTTATAAAATAAGTATTTAAAGAGTTTAGAATAAAAATTTGAGATTGCTTAAATCATATAATTAATTTAATATTCTAGTTTATAATAATTATTTTTGTGTATTTTTGTATTTGTATAGAAATAGTTCTAGATTTATTTTTATGTGAATATATATACATAATAATTAAAAAATGAGTGTTCGAAATACCTTAGTATATGAAAGTTGAATGTATATTATTTGATTAATTTAAAAATGCTAATATCTGGAATGCAATTGAGGCATTCGCTAACACCTCGTTATTTTGCAGGTGTGTTTAATAAGCGTAAGCCCACTAAGAAAGATCTTGATCATTATGATGTTGTAATTATTGGGTGCAATTTAGGAGGTGTTTTGAGCAGACAACTTGATAAGGTATTAGGATATTTAGATAATATATTAGGTTTCACATGGAAAATACAAGACTATGGTTGTATTGGATTAGAATATCAATTAAATAACACCAATTAGATAGATTTATGAATAATAGAAGACAGCGAAAACAGATTTCTTGTTAAATGCCAAATTGTCACTTAATATGTTCACAGCTCATTCAGATTAAGTGGGATGCCAAACAATATTACCTGAAGAGAATGCTATAATTTTAAGAAACGGTAGAAGGATTGGTTATGGTCAATTAGTTGTCGCTATGGGTATTATATATATGTTAACATTTTGTTAGGTTAATAAGTTAATTATGATTCAATTAAAGGATTTGAAGATGCTTGGTAAGATTTTGATTCACCAGTATTTACAAATCTTGATCATCCAAGTTGGCGTTCATCTAATCATAAATATACAAGATGGCATTATAATTTCAATCATGGTGAAGCATATTTCTGCATTCCTTAATTCCCATTTAGTGGAGAAGTAGAGTCATATAATTTCTTATTGAGTTAACGCATTTGGGAATGGTAAACAGCAAATGGTCGTTAATCACCAATTAAAAGACTCACAATTATTTAACCAAATGAGAGATTTGTTTAATACAATGATTCAGGTGATTAATTCTTCAAAGAAGAGATTAAACGTAGAAACATTAATGTTGAATATGGTTTGAAATTGGTCGAGGTTAATAAATAGTAAAACACAGCAACTTTTGAAGATGTTAAAACTGGTAGCAGATAAACAAGACCATTTAATCATTTATATGCAGTAGCTCCAACTAAACCTCATGATTAATTAGTGAAGGCTGGCCTTACTACTTAAAAGGGATTATTAGATGTTAATATCAAAACATTATAGCATAATAAATATAAGAATATATTTGGTCTTGGTGATGTGAATGATGTTCCTACAACTAATTGTTTCTGGGCAGGATTCCATTAACTTCACGTTGTTAGAAATAATATAGAAAGAAATATTGCAGGTAAATCACTAAATGCAGAATATGATGGCTATAGTAAAGTACCAATTTTGCTAGGATAAAATACACTAACATTCTTGTGCCACAAATATAATAATGAGAATGCATGGCATAATCTTTATTTCTCAAATGGAGGCTTTTTGGCAGCTCTAAGGTAAAACTTTTAATTAATTAATTACCTAGATATTATAATTGGTGCAAGAACTTTAAGAAAGCATTCATAGACATCTATCTGGAAAAGAATTGGGGACCTCCTTATTATAAAATTAAGAAGAGTTTTAAATTGCCAGAAGGGGAAAGTAATGATCATGGATTTTTGGCTAAGTTTTTACCTGGCAAGAAAGAAGCACATTGAAATACATACAAATAAATATATAAAATATATTAAAATGATTAAATTATAATAATATATAAAGATCTTCTTTGTGATCCTTTACTATTTTTAATATCATTGCTTGTATGTAAAAGTAATTACCAAAAAAACTCTAAATTAAAAATTTTAAAAGAATAATATTTATAAGATAGAGAAATATGACATTATTACTTATAATTAAATAAAAATATTGGATACCCCAAAATTAACATAGGAACAAGTATTTATCTAAAAGATAAATGACTAATAAAATTAAAAATTCATGACTGCATGAATCTAAATACATTTATTTTTGCAAATATAGATATTTCAAGATATGTGGAGTAGAATTCAATAATGAAATGAAAATTTTGAGATGGCTAACTCAAAATATTGTAAATACTGTTATTTTGATATGATTTAAATTTTTTATTATTATTATAAATATGTTAGACCTTTATGATAATTATTTTGAGGAGAATCGGAAGCAAAAATTGCTGCTTACCCTGAATGGAGATTTGAATAGTGCAATTATAACGATGGAATATTCACTAGTAATATGAGGTTAATAATAATCAGATCAGTATGAAAGATATTAAAAAGAAGGCTGAACATTTCTATTCAATAGAATTAGATAGACTTAGATTATTTACATAACAGGGAGTTGAGATTTTCGAAGAAGATTTAATGTTTCTAAAGGATGGAACTTTGCTTTATGTTTCTGATTGTAATTAAATAATTTTCTATAAAGTAACTCTTTAGCTAGGGATTTTGATGCTTATTCGTAATTTAGTGTGTATTAGATAATGAAGACATTGGGTGAGGGAGGTTTTGGAAAAGTAATGTTAGGTAGACATAAGCTAACTCAAGAATAAGTTGCAATAAAAATTATCGATTCTGGGAAATTATGGAATGCCGCTGATATAGATTTGGTTTTTCGAGAAGCAGAAGTAATGAAAAATTTAAGACATAAAAACATTATAAAGATTATAAATTGTTATACTTTACCTAGCATGCAAGTTGTTTTAATAATGGAATTTTTAGAAGGAGGGGATCTGGTAGATTATATTTAATGTAATTTTTAATTGAGTATAATAATTAGAAAAAGGTAAACTTACAGAAGAAGAAGCTCGAGTTATATTTCGATAAATAGCTGATGCAATTTGTTATTGTCATGATTAAAAGTTAGTTCATAGAGATTTAAAGTTAGAAAACATTTTATTAACTTCAAAGACAGATAAATAAGTAAAAATTATAGATTTTGGAATTGCAACAGTGGCAACAAATTTTATTATTGATAAAATAGATTTGGGAAGTTTAAGCTACATGCCACCTGAAGTGATATCTGGATAGATTCAATCAATCAGACCATCTATTGATATTTGGGCGATGGGAGTCATATTGTTTGCTCTTGTTTGTGGTACATTACCATTTACTCGACCAATATAAGAATAAACAATATAAAACATTTTAAATTTAAAATACTAATTTCCAAATATCAATTTGAGTAAAGAATACAAAGAATTGGTTTAATGTATGTTGCATCCAGATCCAAATGAAAGATATTCAGCTTATCAAGTATTGGGTCATCCTTGGTTAAGAAAGAGTTAGAGCACTCTACAAGCTCCTTCGAAATTATTTCCAAAAGGAATAATAAAAAGAGATTACACTAAAATAAGTGGAGGGAATAGTGGAAATTCAAAAAAGTTGATGACATCTTCAATGATGGTAGGTCGAGATTTTACTTGTTTACAATAAAATAAGGCAAATTATTCTAATGGATTAGAATCTCCAACTTTGATTATTCGAAGCCCTTCCTAGATAAAACCATTTGAGAGTTTAAAATAATAGACTGAAATTTTAGAAGCTTAGGAGCCTGAATAACAACAAGAGGAAAAGAAATTAATAAAAACAGTAAGAGAACGAAAGATGTCTAGTTTTAATTAAAAATTAATTGATAAAATCTTTAAAGAAGACAGAATAATAAAAAGAACAGCTCATACGCATCCATTAAATTCACCAAAAGAATCAAAAGAACGTACTCCAATAGAGCGTGGTGCAATTCAATATTAGTCTGCTAGAGTTCACAGCAAGTAGTCTTCTGAAGATTTCACAAAAAGAGTGAAATCAAAATAGATTAAGTTAAGAACTATAATAAATTTGAGCCAATTAACTGATTTAAAGGTTCTATATGGAGAAGCTCTAAAAAACAATAATGAGCCAAAGAAAATAATTACTGAGTAGAACGATTCGTTAAATTTATACAAATTATAGTTGTCGTTTCGGCATAGAAAAATGAGGAGTGACTAATTATTATAAAAGACATTTAAATCCGGTGAATTAAAGATTAGCGATTTATATAGTACTTTATTTAAATGATTTAAATATAAAATTTTATTTAAATAGAAATTATCAAAAAATAAAATGCAAAATTACGATCATAGATTTCAAAATAATTTGGTATGTTTGCAAATTATTACCAATTTTTTATTGGTTAATTAACATTTAAGCAAACAAAAATAAATTTTAAAGATCCCACAGCATAAAGTTGCGCAGATTAAAAACAGCAATTAGAAATCATATGAAATCCACATTTGCAAATGCTGCTACAATTGGCACTATATGTTAGAAGAATTGCTTAAATAGAATTAAGTATATAGGCGCAATTAGCTTGATTAATTGGTAGTTAGACAACCATTGGGCATATTTACACAAACCCTAATGATGATATTATGATATTTACCCATTTAGGATTGTCCATCCTAGTAAACAATACAATGTACATGTCCCCTAATAAGATAAACAAGCATAATGTCCACCTTGAATTGATTAACAAGGTTAGAATGATTATCTTGCCCAATAATGTCCTATAAATAGATGACTCTTTAATATACCTTTCATACACTTGTATGGCATTCTTTATGTGTATTCTCATTTTAATGCTCCTGTAGCTATAAAACTCAATTAAGTACAATCCTAACCAGTGGTTTATTGGAATGCTATAACAATTCAAATAGAAATGATCACAAGCTTAATATACATAAATTGATTTAAATATATATAATTATTATGATTTAAAAATGCTCATTGTAAAACTATTATTATTAGCATTCCCAATATTATTGAATATGAATTTGGTGGAACTGGATTTGTACCAATTTAAAGGGTTGTATTTGTAGGAGTTGGACCTGGAGTTGGACCAGGACCTGGACCTGGATTTACTGGATTGGTTGGACTTACTGCTTTGAGACCACAAACAAACTAATTTATTATTATCATAAATTACATTATTGTATGGAGAAACACATACTTAACATACTTTTTATTAATCTAAATAAAATCCAGCTAAACAATTTTAACATCCTCCATTTGCTGGATCAAGTTGATAACAATTAGCAGTGTTTGATATATTTGGATTCTCTGGTGGTGATAGAGTTACACTTGTTGCAAACAAATTGACGCAACCACCGCTTTATAAAACATATCCAGTTGAACATGTCAAACAAACATTACCATTTGGACCTGTGCATGTTGCACAATTTGCTTAACATGGATAACATGGTTTAAATGTTAATTGTTTATTATTTATTGTTGTTTATGATTATTTCATGTAGTATCCATCCTAACATGTAGTGCAAGTCTATATTATTTATAAATATGCTTACATATTTTGAATCACAAGTCTTGCAACGAAATGGACATGCAAAACAGTTTCCACTTGTATTGTCTAAGTAATTTCCATCTGAACAACCACTACATTATGTACTCTTTTAATTATTCTATGCTGTAGCCGATATTAGAGTACACTTTAAGCATCCAGTCTAACATGCAACACAAACATTATTTTAAGTATCAATTATATATCCAGGTTGACATGAAGTACATAATAATCCAGAGTTATCACCATTTGCATTACATGTCAAACATTATTGATTGTTGCTTGTTGCACATGTTTAACAAGTATTACCATATAATGTATATCCTGGTAAGCATTATTGGCAAGAGCTTGAACTTGATGATGAAATTGTATAGCAAGTTGGCAAATTTGGAACACTTACACATACACCATTATACAAATAATAATTGTTTTGACATTAAATTACTGTTACTTATGTAAATGTTGAATTTTCCAAAGGACCTTAACATAGTAATGCACCTGGCTGGGAGCATATTGTGCATAAAACTGGTTAATCATTTGAACTTTAGGTCATATAATAACCATTCTAACAAACCGTACAGGTAGTTTAACTTGTACTACCAGACATTAATGTGCATGAACTGCAATTTTATGAACAAGTTACACAAGTTGAACCTTATAATGTGTAAGATTTTCCTAAATATTATGGTAAACAAGTTAAGCATTATGTATTATCTGAACTACATTAAGAACAAGCAGTTATTTGACATGGTTAAGTTACTGTTCCTTATTGTGTACATGTAGGTGTGGAACCAGTAGCTGCTAAATTATATCCAGCAGGACACATACAGTCACCAACAGTTGAGTTAGGATCAAGGGTGAAATTAGGATAACAAGCTGAACAAGTATTAGTAGTTGAACAAGTCTAGCAATATTTAGGACATTTCACACATTGTCCATAATAATTAGTATTTGAACTAGAACTGTAGGTAACAAAGGTTGTTTTCGAACGGTCAATAATAGTAGATTAATACCAGAAATAGCCTGGTAAACATTAAGTGCAAGTATACAAAGATGGACAAATTTAGCAACCTGCAGTACAAGCTGAGCAGAATTTATTAAAGGTTGTGTAATAATTGGCATTGGTTTTTGGTGCAGTTAAAGCAGATGAAGACCAATAAAAGTCCCAATTGAAATAAAAACCTTCTTAACATTATGTACAGATTCCATTGCTTGGATTAATAGTTTAACATCCATTAATAGCAATACAGATATTACCAACAAGTGTGTATCCAGAATCGCATTTAGTGCAGGAGAGTGCTAGAAGTGTGGTTGAGTAATTAAGTTCACTGCATCCAGTAGGCATAGGAGCGCACGTTTAATTGTTATTCAAAGTAATGAGGAAGAAGTTAGTATTACAAGTGATTGAGGAACATGAGTTAAGATTGCTACAAGATGTACATAATCCATTGATAATAGACATGCAAGGCATACAACTTTGATTAGTCCAGAAATATCCAGAATTACATGTAGGTGAGGTATATCTAGGTGTGAGTAATGAAAAGTTTTATATATTAGGTTGAATTGCACCTTTGGAGAAGTATAAAGCATTGTTTGGGGCTGTCACAGTTGTAGTTGAGACTGGAGAGACTGAAAGATTGACAGGATTGGCTCTACAAACAAACTAAAGAAATAAATGGATAAATATACAGCATTTTGAGGATAAACGCATTGCATACAAACATTGTTTTGAATTTATGAGGATGCTGATTAAGTAAGCCATCCACTGGTTAAATAGAAACCATAATTACAAATTTGACAACCATTACTTTATGTTTGTTAAAGTGATGAAAGAATTTTATTGTTATCAGTTGATAAGCAATTTGCATCATCTTGAACACAACCTCCATTTTAAAGATAATATCCAGTAATACAGGCTTGACATACATTTCCAGGAGCTATACACTAACTGCATCCATATTGACAAGCTAAGCATTAGCCATTGGAATTATAGTAACCATTGATACAAGTAGTACAATTTGATGCATCTTAACAAACTAAACAAGTTGTTGAATTGGAACTATCAGAAGTACAAGCTGAACAAGTAGAACCATTCTTAAAATATCCAGGTAAACAATTAGAGCAATCTCCAATGGCAGGTCCTGTACATTACAAACAATTGTTAACACAAATTTAACATACCTAATTAGTATCAGAATAATATCCATTTGTGCATGCAGTGCATGAAGTTTAACCACTAGTATTCAATGAACAAGCTCCTGCTTAACAATTTTAACATTAAAAACATGTTGATCCACTTTATAAAAATGAAGGCCAGCATTCAGCACATTATTTACTCCAATCACTTTATGGAGTTTAACCATCTTGCTAAG
>CAJJDN010000184.1:31423-81326 GCA_905182985.1 Paramecium sonneborni | reverse complement strand
TCAGTTTAAGCTTGTATACATTAATTATTTAATAAAAAGTAATTTGGTTTACATTATGTGTAAGTAACATCTGTTCCATTATAGGAACATCTTAATCCATTACTTTATCCAGCTGTATCACATTTTGCACATTGTCCTTAAGCATTTATATAATATAAATCTAGACATTTATTACAAGTAGCATTATTTTGTGAATCAATTATACAATTTGATACAGAAAAACAATTAGAAGGACAGGTAATACATAAATTATTAGATGATAATTTAGCTATTGGCTTGATTGATGAACAATCTGTACAAACACCTTAAGCATTACAAGCAGAACAGGTATTTGGGTAGTTTGGACATGATTAACAGCTTCCATTTAGTACAGAGAATGCTCCACTACATTATGTACAATTATTCTGACTGGTACATTTACTACAATTATCAATGGCAGAACAATCTCCACATTAATTTGTTGATGAATTCCAATATTGAGGACATTATTAGCATTCAGTAGGTGATTTTAAGTTATAAGTTGGTTAACAATTCTTACAAGTAGTCTTCGTGTCACATACTTAGCAGTTTGCAGTACATAGTGTACAAACATCATTTTCTAAGAAATATCCATCTAAACAAGCTGTACATTATTTACTATAATTTAATTAATTTTATTACAGATAGTTACACGTCTTGCAATTGCTTGTGAGATCTGAACACAGCTTACATTGATTAATATTTTGATAATATTTAGGATAATTTGATTATTACCAAGTACTAGGTGCACTATCCGAATATTAATTTGGTGTAAATTCAGCCATTACATTATAATAACCATTTGAACATTTTGTACATATGCCTGTAGTTAAATCAAAAGTATCACAATTATTATTTGTTACACAAATTCCCCCTATTATATAATTATATAAATTACCTATCAAAGTTGACCCAGTTGAACATTAGTAACAAATTATACTTGTTCCATCTGCTGCAATGCCTCCTTTTACGCAATTTGTATCTGGAATCGCAACGCATGTCCTATTTTATTATATTAAACATACAATCCAACTTGATAATAACCATCGTTACAAACAACAGAATCACATCCATTAGATGCTTTACAAATACAAATCCCTCCAGTAATTGTTGAGCAAGCCATGCAGATCTATGAATTGAAAATATAGTCTATTGTATATTCTACACTATTACTTTATTCACAAACATATGGAAGTATATTATCTGTCTATGGTGTTAAATTTACTCCTCCTGGTTAATTAGATAACCCGTTCACTCCAAAATAACTCAAAATTAGCAGTATCTCTAAAAATGTTTACACTTTCATATTTTTATACAATATAATTATTAATAACAAAAATCTTTAATTCTTATTATTTATATACTAAAGAAATTACCCCCTCTCTTCTATTTATTCATTAGAATCAATACAGAATTTCATCTCCATTCTCATCTTTTTAATCTTATCTATTATTATCTTATTCTTAAAAATAATCCGTATTTATCCACAATTCCATATATCAACCTTTCTCAATTTTCCTTTAATAGAACTCTAATATTCATATCTTTTTTCGAAGTTCCCTCGCTCTTTTTACTAACAGTTAAGAAATAACATTTTAGTCTATGAAAAATTCATAAATATATGGAAAAATTTTTAACATGTACAATAGGATTTGATTAATTACTAATTATTTCAATTGATTAATTTTTATCCCTTTCTACAAACATTCATATCTTTGGTTAGTCTTGGAATTTTAGTATCCTTCTGTGAGAGTAGTTTTCAGTTGATTTAACTCGCTTCACTGATTTAGGTTTTCTATGATAAATGGCTCCCTTTGAAAGAATTTATGATACCAATTATTATTCATCCTCATTCAAAGATGTTTAAACATTTTGAAAAATCAATTGTTATTACTTTTATGGGCTATATCTTCTATATCGCACTTATGTTGATTTTGAATGATGTAAGGATGGTTAGTTCTTTTCCAAAAATGAAGACAGGTTTGGTAAATTCTTTTCAAATATCCTCTCTTCTTGAATAACTTATTTATATGCTTAATTTTAGTATAAACTTTGAGTTTAAACCTTTCCTAATAAAGATCTATCTTTAGCACGAGTATAACAACTTCTGTCTACATACTTTTCATGTGCACTAAAGTTTTAAGATCTTTCTCCCATAGCACTCTACTATAACTTCTTATTTGATTCTTAAGAAAGTGTCTTAAATCTCAATTACAAATTTTAAAAAAACTATAACATATTACCATTTTACTGTTAATTTATTTTAGCCATCATTTGTAATTATTATTATCTTTATGAATTGATTGCCACTTACAATTATGAATTTCTTCTCATTAATTTTAATATAAATACTCTTAGATTTTAATATTTGGTTTAAACTTAAATAAATTCCTCCACATACAATTAACTTGTAGGTTGACTATAGATTCTTTTCATATATAATTCTATTGGAATCATTAATAGAATTGTATCTGAACTCGAACTAACACAAGTGAATCGATGTTTTTATTCTACACTATGAACATCTTCCAAACCCAAAAATTGATGTTTTCCTAATGTAGCAATCTTCCTATGTAGACTCTTCCCTCTCTATTTCATAAGTGGAGAAGCTGCTCTTACTTCATCATCTTCCTTTTCTTCTATAAATAATTATTATAACTTTAATTATATTATTTAAATACATCCACAGCACCTTCCTTAATCAAATATATCATATCAGCAATCTCTCCTGATTAATATACTAAATCTCCCATCCTATAACTTCTTTATTGCAATGTCTTGTAAATCTAAAAAATTGAATTCACATTCCAACCTTCAAAAATCTCTAAATTTGCAAAAAAACCCATCTCTTTCATTGAAGATTTCTCTTAACCAATTCTTACAACATCTTTAAAGTATTGTCTCCTTATTAAAGCAAAATGGCATGGTTATAATGCCACAGCTGTAAAATCTCTTGGCCTATTATGTATTAATGACATTTCTCCAAATGATTGTCCTGGTAATAAAATTTTTATTAAAACTAAATCAGATTGCTATGATTAGATTTTATTTATTTAATAATCCTTAAACTTATTATTGTTAACTGCTTATCTAAACCTTAATTTAACCTTCTCCAATAATTTTGTTGACGATGTCTTATCTTCAACATCATTAGGCTTAACATATATTCCAACTTATCCTTACAGAATTATGTAGAATTTGTCTCCAACTGAATCTATGTTTATTATACACGTGTTTTATGTCGCATATTCATGTTCAAAATAATAACTAAAATTTAGATCACTTTGATCTGCAAAATATTTTTAAAAAAATTCGATCTTTCTCACCATTCTCTCTATTGGATATAAATCATCCTCATTTCTTCTTTCAAATGGTTTCTTTAATTATCGAATTAATTCCTAGAGAATTTTATATTGTTACATCCTCCATCTTTAAATTATTTGTATAATTATAATCAATTATTTTATTTACTCATTTTAAATAATCTCATAATACATTTATATAATCTTCCCTCTAAATCTACACAACAATAATAAACCAAAAAAATTAACAGTTCCTGTAAGATTGAATTTACTTTCTATTTACAAAAATCCTTCAATAATGCTTTCGATACTCTTAACTTAAATTAATTACTTTGATCTTTCTATATTGCTTATTAGATACTATTTCAATTCATATCATCATTTCTTTTAAACTTTCGATCATCTCAAACAATTAATAATCACTTCCTAGTTAATTTTGTATTCAACTTAATGGTTCTTTTAAGATATTTAATATTTATAGTAATATAGAATAACACTTCTATTTTTTAGAACTTAAGTACATCAGGTAAGTTTTTAATTGTTTATATGGTCAGAGAGAACGTATCTTTAATCACTTAGGCCTTATAATATAAATAGCTACATAAATTAAGATCTCTATATCTATAATCTAGATACACATTCAATTCTTCTTTTTATTGAAATAACTTATTTTGTTTATCTATTGATATATTCGATTGAACATTTTTTTGTAATTTTTAGTATGAAAAGTTAATAAGAATACAAAATTTTGTTGTTTAGTAGAATTGGTGATATGGATTAGAATAAGCAGTGCAATTTACTCATGATATTGGATTAGTTAAAATAATATAAAAGTTGATTATAATATGCTAGTCATATTCATAATTGTTTCTTGTTTCTAACAAAACTGAAACCACGAATCTTCTTGGCAATGCTAAATTCTGAGTTCATAATTGAAACATCTTAACTAGCCATTGAGATAGAGGATTATATAAGTGACTCATTTTGTGAAAAAAGCTGTGATTAAAATTTACTAATTTTCCATTACTCAACTACAAAAGAAAAACCTCTTCTTATTCTTTAAGATGCCATTGAAATAGATTTCTATGTTTTAGGTTTTTTCAATTAGAAATTAAATCCTCTTATTTGTTTTGTGTTGGTCAATATTGTAGAGTTTACCATTTTTGTTATTTACAAATTATTAAAATTAATAACAACTTCGTTAACTAAAAAAAATATAGTTTTTTTATTAAAAGTAAGTGCAAACAATTATATTAATATAGAATTAGTTCAATAATATCTCCATCCATATTAGAATTATTAAAATGATCTTTAATGTCCAATTAATTGAGATGGTGGTGAAACAAAGGAGGATCTTCTACCATACATATTCTAATCGACTTAATAATTTCTTGAAACAGCTGGCCCTTCTGGTATTATGGTGTCTGCTTTTTAGACATTATAATATGGTGTAATGTCATGTGTTAAATTGCTTTTTACTTGGCCGAATAGTTTCTCTTCATATTTTAACAATTATCGAATGAATCCTGGATTGGGACATACCAATGGTCTTACACTTTTCAAATAAATCAATGCTTCTTGTAATGTCCAATCTTAGGAGTACATAAGATAAGCTAACACAATAGTAGCAGATCTAGATTTTCCAGCTACACAATGCACAAGTACATTATGATCATCTTCCATATGTTTTTTTATAAATTTATTGGTTTTATCAAAATATCCAGAGATATCACATTGGGGACGATCATTTACCTGTAAAACCATTTGATCAGCATCTGAATTAGCTTGAAAATCTAATCAAAATAGTGTTTATATCCTTACTTTGTTCTGTTGAAAAAGATATGATGGCTTTTACATCATAATTTTGGTAATATTAAAATGCTTAAGCATCTCCTATGTAGAGTTTACTATCAAAATCAAGAACACAATTAATGAAGTTAGTGGAAGATTGAGGACTTTAATAGGCAGGATAATAGTAATTCATTTACAAACAGAATTTAATTAATGATTTTTTCCGTTAAAAATTTATAACAAATATTTCATAAGTATTCTATGTCATTTTTTAAAAAACTTATAGCAAGCGAAACTCAACCCTATTCCTAATCCGACTCCTAATATCTTTTTAATCATAGACTAACATTTAGGTTTCTCTTGTACAGGATCCTATTATTTTGGATGAATTTCTATAGATTACTCTAAAGGTGTTTGGCAGGGTGCAATTATCAATTAATCATCAATGAATTTTCTAGTGCAATAATATTCATTAATTTCACCTAAATAATTTAATTCATCTTATAAATTTATGTATTTATTATTGCTAGATGCTTCAGATGAAAATGAAGCTACTGAAATATAACTTTATTTTCTCTTTTTGGCTCTTTCACAATTTAAACTTTTCTTTGATTAAAAAGGAACTTTCGAAAATTAAATATCTTCATTATTATGTTCGTCTTCTTCATAAAATCCACAATCTGTAGAAATCCTCTTTTCACAAGCATATTCTATTTTTTCATCTGCTTCTGTTCTAATCCTTGCTTAAGGTAAAATATCATTAGCTTTTATTCTTACACTATTTTATAATCTTAGGGTGCTAAAAGTGCGATCACAAGTTACTAAATCTTCTGTTTATTCTAATTTTAATGGTAAATTAATTTTAATGCCATTTTATTGTTCTTTTAAGTGTATCATTTGCTAAACAGAATTGAGGATTTCATGTTCTTATTACTCTTTACCTGGAAGCTTTGTATTTTCAATTTTTTCAATAATAGATTCAATTATTTCTAAAATAGATTTTTATAGAAATACTAATTTCATCAACTTAGAGTGGGAATTAATTTGATTGATTTGTGGATTTTTAATTAACTATCATTTATCTGAGATCAGAGATTAATTACAAAAGTTTAATAATTTTCTTATTGTTATTTGACATGGATTAATTGAGTTAATTGATGGTTTAAATATTTTCTTCATTTTATTTTTGCAACTTAATAATAATACGATAAGAATTACTTTATCATAAGTTTATTTTAATTATTAATTCAGGGAAGATTCCCATTCGATAATTTTGTGATTTTCATTGAATTCAGATTTCACTGTTTCCAATGTATTTTCACAAATTTCAAGACCTTCAACTAATTCAAGTAGTTTTTACTATTTAGAATAAGGTTTTTTAAATGATTATCTTTTCTCTAATTAAACTAACTCAGCTTGTTTATTGTCAATTTATTAAATGATCTATTCTTATGATTATTATAATTGTGCAAATTATGTGTGATATGTAAGATTCTATTATTATGAATGTTCAATCTTTGTTGAAATATCTAACTGCTTGATGTTGCTTAAATTAAGTTTAGTTTAAAGCATTTATTTACGATTCGAGTACTGTTGAATAAATTCTCTTGAAAGTGATTTGAGATCATTGTAATTTGGTATGTAGGTCGTATAATAGTTCAAATAATCGAGAATTTGTTGAGTTAGCAATGTTTAGGTATTATTCATTTATAATAAATTAATTTTTATTCGTTTTTATAAATGGGTTGGTTAGGATCGCTGATAGTGATAATTTTGACCTGTATTGTAGGGATAGTTTGGTATTTTGTGCATTTGATAGCACAAGTAAGAAATTATTTAATTATTAATAGGGTTTTACATCATAATATAAAGATGAATAAGACTTTGTAAGTGATCAACTTAGAGGTTTGTTAGGAGTAGAAGATATTTAACCCAGTTCCTATAGACCTACAGTAGAACCATAATATTTATCAGGAATTGTGGATTTAATAGAAACATCAATAGGAGGATTATGGCTAGCACAATTTTTGTACATGATTCTACTTTTATTTCTATTTTTTTTGGCTGTCGATATTTGGTTTATTGACTTTCCATTTTCATTTATGTTTAATGCAATTATTGGAGCTATAACAGTGATGTTATTTGCATATTATGTAACTACAACAAATAGCAAATCGTTGACAAGAGCTTTGATACAAGTAAATAATATTTAGCAAATATTAAGTCATAATTTTCAAAAGAAGAGAGTTTTGGATACATGTACTCATGTGGATTTGCAATAGCAAGTTTATTATTTAGTTTATTATTTGGAATGTATGTCTTAATGTATTATTTCAATGTGGCAGTTTGGGGAGGAGATATGAAGAAATAAGAATATGAGAAAGTATCAATATTAATGATTGGCTATTTAATGGGAGTGATATTGGGAGGATTCGTTTATAGAGAAGGAATATCTATAATGTGTAGATCACTAAAAACTGCATCTTTCGGTCTCATTAGAGCAGATTTAAATTTAAGTGTTGGCAATAATAACATCTCATAATTGACTAGATTAGCATATATGGTATCTTAATAAGCAGGAAATACTATAGTTAATTTTCTAGATACAGGATTTGTACTCTTATTTTTATGTTGTGCTATATCACAAATAGTGATTAATAGTCCTGAAATATTGGATAGTAAAAATAGAAGTGCATTTATTTTGGGACCTATCTATTTGATATGTATAGGATATTTGGGATTTATAATTTGCTATTTTTTGAAAACTATTTGTGCAGATTAAGAGACAGGATCATTTGCTTCTCTTAATGTTAGATGGTAAGTTATTATAGCTGCTTTAATTTCATTCATTGTTCATGTCTCCTTTCCATTTTCATTCCTCATTGATAAATTCACTCTTAAAGGAGAAAATACTAAAGACATTGATTTCTCAGGTAAATCATCAATGCATGCATGTTGGTGTTATTTATTAGGGTTGATCTTTAATGTGTTTCATATCAGTATATTTGAATGGTTCACATCTCATGGTTGTCCAAATGTTAGAAATATGGTAAATTATTATGATCAAATAGGGATTAGCAACAAGTGATCGTATATTACCTATGAATTTGATCTTCTCAAATTATTTGGGAGATTTGTATTCTGCTATTCCAACAGTCTTAATGTTCCTTCTCATTACTATTGTATATTCAATTGAAGGATTTGCAGGATTACTCTTTACAGCATCTGGATATGTCTCTCTATTTATTATCTATGGAGTAATATTCTTTATTGGTTCCAACTCCTCTGATTCTTATAAATTAACGTGTTTTGCTCATTTTATATCCGATGTCTAAGGCAAGATATTTTAGATCTATTGGGAAACCAAAAATTATATGATATTCCTTAAAGCTACTAATGCAGGCACAGCTTTCCTTGTATCTATTGGAATTATTGGAGCTTAACTTTATTAATATCCGACTGCACTAAATTCACTCTTTTTACAAAACGAAGGATTCTTGGGGTTATTCATTGGTTTTAGCTTGATCTTTGTATGCAGAGGAATAAATACTTGGGGAATAATTAATGTTGCAAAAAATTATGTAATAAGATATTAGAATAATTAGTTTATATTCCAACCATCAGATGAGGCAGAAGGAAAACTGAATTATTTAAAGGATATAAGAATAATAGAATTTACTAAATTCAAGTATACTCACAGTATGTTATATGTTGCATATAATATATTGTTTGTTACACTAATGATATTGGTATTTGGATCAATTTTAGGCCATGCTGGAAGTGTTGCAATATTAATTGGGGCATGTATAGCTGTTTTGCTCATTCAATACAATGGATTGATTAAAGGGACAACTTTGGAGAATTCTAGAGTGTATAATGAAAGTATGATTTTGAATTGAGTTGGTAGTCCAAGATAACAGAAAGGATTAACACTATTTAATGTATGTGTCTGGTGATACTTATGCTTGTGCTACTGAGGAAAGCAATGCTTGTCCTTTGATACCATATTTGGTTTACATTTTCTGTTTACTAATTTCTTGTTAAAAACATTTTGCAAAAGTAGGAAAATGAAATGATATATTTGAAAATACATCAATATACAAAATTATAATTAGTTATCATAATTTCTTTAGAATAGTTAATTCTACACACTATTATAAATCAAATAAATATCAAAAAATAATAGCTCTCATGAGCTGTATTGGATAGGCGTAACAACTAGTTAGTGAGAAACTCATTAAAACTGATGGAGATGATTCAGATACTCCACTTCCAGAATCTGATAAAGATGATCTCGGATAAATCTTGAATACTGAAGAAAGTAAGGGTAAACCAATAAAAACCCTTAGATTCAGTTTACAAAATCAAGTATGGATTTTTGACAGATCCTCAAAACGACAACAATCCTACAAATCACCTTCTCCACTTGCTAAATAATCTTCACCATCGATACTCAAAAATAAAAGCACACAAAAAGTAACTAAATAATGAAATATATATTTAAATTAATTCATGAACAATTATAACAAAAACAAAAATCCTAAGTTATCTTGTTGTTAAACCTTTCTCTAGAAAATCAAATGTTGCTTTGCCAAAAAATAATAAACCCAACTACATATAACAAACAATAAGTATCATTCTCCCTTTGCTTTCTATGGAATGCCAGGTTCTTTATGTACAGCCAAAGTTACTTTACATAATTTCCTTCTTAAAAAGTTAGGAGAAAAAATTAAAAATACTTCCAAAGAAATACATTCAATATTCATTAATAGATAATCACTAAGTCCTTAATAATTATAAGAACTTATGCCTTATATATTTCCATATATGCATGAATTGATAATAACCGATGAATAATTAAAATCAGTTCTCCCATTTTGTGTTACATAATATTTGGCTAAACGAGTAACTTCATTTACTTAGGGGTTAATAGTAGATGCAATTACTGGACCTGGAAACTTATCAATTGAAATTGCTTAATTCAATGCGAAGCAAGTAGATTCCTATTCTATTGATCAAAATGACAATGCCAAATATAATATTTAATAATTTCACTATTACTCCTAACAAAAACAGAACATATACTTAACTTCATTTTTAGAAAGACAAGAAAAAGCAGATGCAATAATTATTTAGTATCAATATCTCAACCATTTTCAACTTGATTCTCAGCTATATTAATATTTAACTAAGGCTTTCTAACTTTCAGAAAATATTGTTCTTGTATTACCTTCAAATATATAACCAAATGATTTATGTTCTTTTCTGAGTCCTTTTTCACATACAAATCATCATAGTTTCAGGCAACTAGAAATCCAAAAGATAAATATTGGAGGTCTTCCATTATGTTAAATCATATATATTGGATATATTTAAGATGAAGTATAATATATACACTATATAAACCTAGGAAATCCTGGAATAACAATTAAGAAATTGTTATCTTAAAGGATTATTGGCAGATCAACCTAATCTTGATGAGAATTCAATCTTTAATTATTAGAAAGCACTTAATGATGTTATCGCTGAAATCGGTATGTAATAAACATTACTTTTAATTGAAAAAACATTGGCATCCAAAACTTAATTAGACTTTTCTATTGAACTATTCTTTTAATAGATTGTCTAACTAAATATTGTTTCTAAAGAAAATATAAAAAATCAATTAGAATTTTCCATCTCTGATCAAACCCCAACATTAAATCATCCTTTGTTAAATGCTCGTCAATCAAGTTTATCTAAGAAATAAAGCTCTTTAAGAATAAGCTCTGATCTGTCGAAGCCTTCATATCAATAAAGTAAATATAAAGTGTTCAGTTTTCAAAATAAAACAGTTGAATGATTAATATTAACAGATTAAAATCAATTACATTTTTTTACTTATTTACGTTACAATAATTATTATTCTATTACCATCCCTCCTAATTCTTTTTTATCTTTTTGCTTCTTAAATAAAGTTGATGCTTAGAACTCTGCTCTAAACTCATTCTATCTATACTTTTAATTCATACCTTATGGAGAGCCAACAAACATTATGCCAATATCTAAGGTTATAACTTCTCTTTCAATTATTCCCACAATAAATCAACCTTTCCTGCTTCACTCTATATTAATTTAATTTCTTGTTTAATCTTCTTAAAAGAACTTTATTACAATATAAATTATTACTCATTCATATTTTATTTGGCTACTCCTAATTTCTGCTTTATTTTTTCATTATTTCCTAACTCATCACTTTTTGTATCAATTTTCTTAAAAATATCTCTCAAATAATCTGTATAATTTCTTCAATAGAATTTATATATATATAAATACCTAGAGTTCTAAGAAAAGAAATCTTTATCATCTAAAATACTAAAGAGATATTTTGTCTATAGTGGCAAACAAACATCCAATATTGAATATGAATATGACTTTGCAGCATCTATTCTTTCTTGTTTATTTGAAGATGTTCTATATTTTAATGCATCTAATAATATTTCAATCTCTGTAGCATCTTTTCCTTAATTTATACAATCTTCTAATCTTTCAAATAATTTTTATTATTATTCCAAAAATTGAGAAAACTATAAATTTAGATGACAACTTACTTTATCCTGTTATTTATTATAAATTTCAATAGATTTTAATAAATTATTGCATTATTCTCTCAATTTATCATTTTCATCTTATAATTCTTGAACTCTTGTTTCCAATAATTCAAAATAAATTTTTTTTCTAGCTCTAGAATTTCTAGCTGATTCTCTGTTTCTCACTTATTTTAGACGACTAGGATCAATATTACCATCATTAAGTGAATCAGGATTTTCTGATGATGATTAATCACTATGTTCAAGATTTAATAACTGTTACTATTCATTTTTTCTTTCCAATTTCTACTAACTTCTTCTAAAAATAAATCAAAATATTTCAATACGATTATCTTGCTTTTGTTGTTACAATTAACTAACCATTATTTTCTTTCTTTACTAAATTCTAAATTTTATTTGTGTATGTACTCTTTGTGTACCCTAAATTCAGAATAATCTAGGATTATAATGAATCTTTTAAATTTTTTTATTCTTCTTTTGTATATTTTTCTATGTATCTATAACAATATAATACTTGATCTTCTTCTCCTTTGATGATTTTGACTAGCATCTCTAGAATTATCACCATCACTTCCACTTCTTGGTTAAGCTTCAATTGAGCTATCATTCATAATTTTTAGCCTATCCATTCTTATTTCTTCTAATTGAATCTAATTAGATCCATAATTATTATTCCCATTATCAGCATCTTCAAAAATTTATATTTTTGGAAATTCTTATCGTTTTTAATTCTGATTTCTCAAAAAGGGATCTGTTAATCCAGAAAAATCAATTTAATTAGCATTCATATCACACGAACTATATGGAATTCATAATCTATAAGTACTCATTGAAATAATATTGCTCACTAATTATAGGATCACACATCAATTATTAGTTTAAAAATATATATATATCATTAATCAATTATTTTTTTCACATATTATCTTAGATTTGCAGGCCGTTAACAGTTTGGATTATTTTAACTCTAAAAAGTATAATTAACTTTATTACTTATGGATTTTGCCTGAAATATTTACAATCACTAAATAAATTACTACAATCAAAGGCTGGTCTGTGTTAATTCTAAAAATTTTCTATGTAAAATTTTACTTAATGAATTATCAAAAGCAATGATCTTAATTAAACTGGTTCCAAAACTTCATAAATAGATTTCCAAATTTATTCAATTTTCTGCGTTTCATTTATTATCATCTTTACAGAATTGTAAAGATTATTTATACAACTAAAAAAATAAAACCATTTCTATATTACCCTGTAATACTTTTTTTAACACTATTTAGCTTCTCCTTATGTTTTCTTATTCTTCTAGATTAATCTTAATTAATATCCATATGCTAAAATGTTTCTTTAGTCCATTCAAAAAATGAACTAAATATATAATTTAATAAATAACCCTTAAAAATCAGATAATATATCTTTGTTTTGATCATAACTATAGAGAATATATTTTAATTCTATGGGTAACAAAATCTCCAATAAATTATCTATATATTAGTTTCCAATAGTATTCTTATCAAAATTCAATTGGCATTCTTTCAATTATTCTAAAACAAATTAAGTTGTATTTTAATCTTAATCTTTGATTTAACAAACCTCTAATTATTCAATCAATTTTTTCTGATTCTCTAATAGATATTAGTACTTAATTGATTTTTAAATTATTACATTTTCTTAATTCTCCTTAAATTTTTAGATTTATTTAGCTTAATTTTAGCAAAGTTCATTTAATCTATCAATTTCATCCTATAAATCCTTAACCTTCGTTTCTAATAACTCAAAATATAATCTTTTTCTTGCTCTTGAATTTCTAGCAGCTACTCTATTTCTAGCTAATCTATCTTCTGACATTTCACATCCAGATTGTTAAGAACTTTTTTACTCAGATTGATCCGAAGTTTCGATTAGTTAATGTGATGACTTTCTTTTAATTTTTTGTTGACTCTTTCTATCAAATTAATTTATATATATAATTACGAAAGTCTATTTGATTTTGGGTTTGTTGAAATTTATTTATCAACTAATTAACTGATCTTGCTTGTATAAAGACTTTTAGCATAGTGTACATTAAATAATTCTGAATTGCTCTCTACAATTTTGTTACTTAATTATTGTCTTGTCCGAGGCCTTTTCAAATATTGCTTGTTTAAAGAATTATTATCTTCAGTGTGACTCCAAGATGTTGCTCTTCCATCACTATGAACTGATTAAATTTTGAGTTTTTCAAGACCTAAATCATCAAATATTGATTCTCCTTAATTTTCAAAAGGTTAATCTGATTGAGGTAAATCTGAACAAGAATCCTCAAATACTCTAATCACTGGCAATTCCTTTCTATTTGCATGAGAAGATTAAAAATATTTATCCACATCTCCCATAGCCTCATTTTCTATGTTACCTATTTAAAATTTATATACTATTAACCTGATTAATGAAGTTATTCAAGTTGTTCAGCTTCCATTCCAATATGTTAATCCATAAAGTTATTAATTTATATTATCTTTTATTTCTGATTATTTTTAACAAATTTATACAAAAACAACTAAAACTCAAAGTCAATAACACATTATTTTAAGTTTAAGTTTAAACTTAAACTTAACTTCTATTTTTACTAAATTAGTATAACATATTGTTTATGATTTTAAAATAAATTTATCTTAGGGAATTCAACAGAATTTAATTTTCATCTTCCATATTTAAAGTTTCATTTCTTAAATCTAAGATATCATGACTGTCTTTATCCATTCTTGCAATAAAATAGAAAAATTAAATTAAATTACATTTAATCACCCTTAAATATTTAGATTTTAATGATGGAAATTCAATTTATTCATGTTCAGATAACTTTAAGATGAGTTATATAATATTTTTCTGATAATATAGAAAATGACAATTTAATAATAATAATTTTTACTCAAACTTATAAGAAATACATCTCTTATAATTTTAAGACTTTTAGTAAAATAATTATATATTATATTGCTAAAATTTTAATTGGTTATGTAAAATTCATTATTATAATTGAAGATTTCATTAAGTATTAGAATTAAATAATTTATTAATAATTTTCTATTTGTATAAGGAGAAAAGCCACACTAAAACGAAAAGGAGTATTTACTTTTAATATTCGATCCATCAGAGTGAGAAATCATGAAGAATACATGAATAATTTAAAAATCCAAGCCATTCGTTTGTAGATTGAAAAAATAGTTCATCTTGATCCAATCCTTCAATCACTTCTCAATTCTAAATCGAATCATAAAAATTATTCACGTTCTCTTTTCAAGAATTAGTTGAATAGATCATATGTAAACAAAAACAATAGGATTTTGAATAACAACAAAGATCTAAAAGGATTCTATAATTGGAGATACAAGTATAAAATACAAACGATTGATGTCTTGTGGAACCAATTAATTAAAATGCATAAATTTGTAATAAAAAGAAGATTTAGAAAAGTTAATGTACTTGTTACTTACATACTTTCTATGTAATCCAGTAAGAAGAAAAATGTAGAGATTCTCAGGACCTCCCATTTCCAAATTTCGCAGTAGAAATATACTTGATAGATTACCATAAAATTATAAATAGAAAAAGCTAATACAGTCAATGTAAGTTAATCATCAAAAGGATCAACTTGTTAATTAAAAACAAAACATTCATCTTTCTGAAGCTTTGATACATTCATAAAGAGACATATCTAATAATTTATTGTAAGGCAAAATACTGATTAATTCTCATAAAAAAGAATATGCAAGACCGAACATTTTTAAGTTTGAAAAGCATATATAATTTTATAGAAATCAAAAAAAAACGATCTTATTTTAAAAGTCATCTTCAAATAAATTAATATCTTTGAAGTTATGAATTAAATCTTAATCTATTATTTATATATAGAGATTATTTGTATATACAATAATAAATATTAATAATAAAAATGAATATTTATAATTTTTCTTAAATAAGTGATGATACCATTTCAATTTAAAAATAATGTGGTGATACTTTATCATCAAAAATAAATAAACACTTACGATAAATTCTATAATATTATTTTCATAAGGGTGATTTAACATTATTATTATTAATTAAATTATAATGGGATTATGCTAAATGACAAAAAATAAGGATGTTTAATAGACTAGAAAAGTTGATATTTCATAAAATGCAAGTTTAGTAATATAAGATTAATATCCTTTACCAAAACCAAAGTTATTCATGGGGTTTCCTTACATAACTAAGTCTTTTGAACAAATTCAAATCATAGAAGTAACTGAATCGATGGCTTATAACTTTATTGTTAGATTAGGGGTAAATTAACAAAAGTAAGTTTAAAAAGATTTGGATTATCAGGGAGTTTTCTTGTACTCTGAAAAAGCAAAAACTAATTTTTTTGATTTTGGATTTACTCCAATTGATGTCAGTCGACCTGATAAAATATTTGAAGATAAAAAATAATACAAATTTTTATTTGATTTTAAAAATTTATGGGTATTTAGAGATTATGTAGAGAAAATAGAGTAAGTGTTAAATGTTTTCAAGGAAATAAATGTGAAGATTAAAACAATTTATACTTTCCCAAAACCATTGAATAATTTTATGGACCAGTATTAAATGCTTGGTGAGATAAGCATATTAAATTGTTATTATCCATTATTATTATTTGATTATAAAGATGTTTTTGATGCTACTAAAAGAGGAGATGATACTTTCAGAATCTATTTACATAGTGAAGATGCTTTTGAATTACTTATTAAAAAAAATTAAATTAGTCTCTATAATAGAAATCTATAAGTTAGAAATCTCATTTTTCTATATCAATGGGTAAATTTTAGTGAGATGAAAAAACTAGAAGAAAATTTATACAAAATATCCTGTTATAATCTAATTTCATAACCTTCTGGATAAATTAATACCTAAAAATTAGTAAAGGAGTTAATACCTTATCTATAAAATTTATAGTAAATGGGAAGCAATGTTATTTTAATTTATTCAAGCAAAGAACCTTAAGGAATGAAAAGTGCTAGATTTACAATAGAATAATTTATGGCTAGAGGATTGTTAATATTTCCTGAAGACATTTAAAAATATAATGAATAATTAAGATCCCTTTATATCAAACCTGAATAATTTACTTAACCACAATAAAAAGATAATTCTTAATAAAAGTAATAGGAATAAGAAATAATTTAATTAAGCAGAGAACAAGAAATTATTAATCTATATGATACTTGGTTAAAAAAGATTAAAGCTTAATAATTATTATAAAGTTCTCACAATCTATTTTAAAAATTAATTACTAATATTCTAGAAAATCCTAACGAAGAGAAATTTAGAACTATTTAAAAAACAAATAAAACTGTTAATCTAAACATCCTATAATATGAAGAAGGCAGATAGATTTTATAATTAATTGGATTTAGGGAAGGTGAAAATGATTATAAAAATATATTTGAAATTGTTTAATTAAAAATGGCAAGAGCGGATATTGAAATTGCATGGAAAAAACAATTAGAGAAAACTTTAAAATGAACTAAGAAATGTCAATTGATATTTAAAATCCATTATTATAAATATTAATATTGTACTTTTTAAGTTATAGTTAATGTGTAAATTAACTAAATTTCATTTACTATTACATAAATATAAATAAACTAATAGTTGGTGAAATTTAAATTGAACAGGATTCAAAAGTTCTATAAAATAGTCTCTATTTTGTCTTCAGATTATTCTCTACTTTATTGTATTAAAATCCTTTAACCAATTATTAAATAGTAAGATAAAAATAGAAAATTTAATAAAGTGTTATTACAAAGAAGAAAATTAATCTCTTCATAATTGATAAAAAAAGTTAAAGATGATAACAATTAATTGGTCTAAATTAAAAGCTAAATTATTCAGCAATTCAAATACTAAATAGATTAAAAATAGAAATTAATTGCTTAAATATTAAATTTAAATAGAGAATTTATCAATAATTATAAAATTTATTTTAAACTATAAAATCTAATATTGGTTAGAAATCCACTTCATAAAATGTTAAATAAAACTAGATAAAATTTACTAAAAGATATCCTAATTATAAGAAGAGTATAGAATAAAACTGGTTGAAAAAAGAATTATAATCTAAGCTTGAAAGCTAGTAACGATATAGAAAATTATTTTAATACATTTAGAAGTGAGAGGAGATGGAAATTGTTTCTATGCAGCTTTTAGATATTATTTTTATTAATGTTAATATTTGATTATTCTGTTGAATAGTTCTATTATTTCATAGAGAAAATCAATAAATTAAATTATCAATAATGAAAATATGTATTAGTATTTTAGTTAGATTAATTAAATTAAAATAAATTGAAGAAATACATTCAACAAATCTTAGAAGTGATATAAATAAAAACCTAAAGAAACTCAGGCCTAAAGTTATGACATATTAATTTTGATAGAATAACAATAAATATTAAAAAAATTGTTTAATCAAAAAATCTTTTTCTTATTCAACTTAGAAAAATTCCTTCATATTTTCCAAATTTCAATTGAAAAAGTGATATTATAATGAATTTATTCGAACATTAATATTAAAAAAAATTTATTCGTTTTTTAATTTTTTTTTTCTCTTGAAACAATGTTTTTCACATTTTAAGAAGTTTTATTGGTTTTACTTAAAATAATAGAATTACAGATGATAATTGGATATAAAGAAAACTTTTTATATTAAATTAATATTTTTATTATATGACCTTTTTTTGGAGTGAGCTAATAGCCATAATTTTCATAATTGCTTTATTTATCTGGTTAATTGTTTTGACTCTTAAAATTTTAAACATAGAAAAGAAAAAACTTTCTAAAAAAAAACAGAAAAATGAAGATAAAGGATTTGAAATAAAGCCAGAAGAAAACTAAAATAATTAAGCAAATGATGATCCTGAAATATAATAGTATGTTTATATTAATAATGATAGATTATTATTAGAGGAATAAGATAGAAATAAAGAGTAAATAGCATTAGATGTTGGATAAAATATTCTAAAAAAAAAACAATAGATAAATCAAAATAGTTAAAACAAAGAAATAAAAAGTTAATTTTAAAATTTATAAGAAATAGAACTCTTAGGTATTAAATATAAGAAATTTAAAAGATTAAAAAATATAAATAGATAAGCTATAAAAATAGTTGGAAAATTTATAAGAGCTAATACAATCTTTATAGGTGGATAAAAATTAATATGAAACATTAAACAAATAAATACTAGATATAAAAGCACTGATTAAAATTTAAAATATCCACAATTACTCATAGCATTTAAGTGACATTCATGCAAGGTTAACTTATATTGAAAAAAATCTATATTAATAATAGGATATTGGAGATATCATTCTACCACTTTATGAAAAAACTTCTAAAAAAAGGTAAATAGAAGATTAATATAAATATTATGTAAGATAATTAAAGAATAAAGTTGATTTAAAAAAAAATTATAGTCTGAGTTTGCAAGCTAATTAAGAAATGGGGAACTATTGTAATGCATTTNATTTTGTCTTCAGATTATTCTCTACTTTATTGTATTAAAATCCTTTAACCAATTATTAAATAGTAAGATAAAAATAGAAAATTTAATAAAGTGTTATTACAAAGAAGAAAATTAATCTCTTCATAATTGATAAAAAAAGTTAAAGATGATAACAATTAATTGGTCTAAATTAAAAGCTAAATTATTCAGCAATTCAAATACTAAATAGATTAAAAATAGAAATTAATTGCTTAAATATTAAATTTAAATAGAGAATTTATCAATAATTATAAAATTTATTTTAAACTATAAAATCTAATATTGGTTAGAAATCCACTTCATAAAATGTTAAATAAAACTAGATAAAATTTACTAAAAGATATCCTAATTATAAGAAGAGTATAGAATAAAACTGGTTGAAAAAAGAATTATAATCTAAGCTTGAAAGCTAGTAACGATATAGAAAATTATTTTAATACATTTAGAAGTGAGAGGAGATGGAAATTGTTTCTATGCAGCTTTTAGATATTATTTTTATTAATGTTAATATTTGATTATTCTGTTGAATAGTTCTATTATTTCATAGAGAAAATCAATAAATTAAATTATCAATAATGAAAATATGTATTAGTATTTTAGTTAGATTAATTAAATTAAAATAAATTGAAGAAATACATTCAACAAATCTTAGAAGTGATATAAATAAAAACCTAAAGAAACTCAGGCCTAAAGTTATGACATATTAATTTTGATAGAATAACAATAAATATTAAAAAAATTGTTTAATCAAAAAATCTTTTTCTTATTCAACTTAGAAAAATTCCTTCATATTTTCCAAATTTCAATTGAAAAAGTGATATTATAATGAATTTATTCGAACATTAATATTAAAAAAAATTTATTCGTTTTTTAATTTTTTTTTTCTCTTGAAACAATGTTTTTCACATTTTAAGAAGTTTTATTGGTTTTACTTAAAATAATAGAATTACAGATGATAATTGGATATAAAGAAAACTTTTTATATTAAATTAATATTTTTATTATATGACCTTTTTTTGGAGTGAGCTAATAGCCATAATTTTCATAATTGCTTTATTTATCTGGTTAATTGTTTTGACTCTTAAAATTTTAAACATAGAAAAGAAAAAACTTTCTAAAAAAAAACAGAAAAATGAAGATAAAGGATTTGAAATAAAGCCAGAAGAAAACTAAAATAATTAAGCAAATGATGATCCTGAAATATAATAGTATGTTTATATTAATAATGATAGATTATTATTAGAGGAATAAGATAGAAATAAAGAGTAAATAGCATTAGATGTTGGATAAAATATTCTAAAAAAAAAACAATAGATAAATCAAAATAGTTAAAACAAAGAAATAAAAAGTTAATTTTAAAATTTATAAGAAATAGAACTCTTAGGTATTAAATATAAGAAATTTAAAAGATTAAAAAATATAAATAGATAAGCTATAAAAATAGTTGGAAAATTTATAAGAGCTAATACAATCTTTATAGGTGGATAAAAATTAATATGAAACATTAAACAAATAAATACTAGATATAAAAGCACTGATTAAAATTTAAAATATCCACAATTACTCATAGCATTTAAGTGACATTCATGCAAGGTTAACTTATATTGAAAAAAATCTATATTAATAATAGGATATTGGAGATATCATTCTACCACTTTATGAAAAAACTTCTAAAAAAAGGTAAATAGAAGATTAATATAAATATTATGTAAGATAATTAAAGAATAAAGTTGATTTAAAAAAAAATTATAGTCTGAGTTTGCAAGCTAATTAAGAAATGGGGAACTATTGTAATGCATTTAAAGAAGTCAGAGGAGATGGAAATTGTTTCTACACTGCTTTTGGATATTAATTTTTATCAATTTTACTATTTGATTATTCTATTGATTAATTCTATAAATTCATAGAGAAAATCAAATAAATTAATTTACCAATGAAAATATATGTGACTGGACAAGATTTTAAAATAGATGATAAATTATTAGAAGAAAAGCTTTTAAAAGAATTTTTGAATAGATTAATGAAATTAAAATAAATTCAAGATTTAGTGTAAAGAAAAGAACAATTTCATAATTAATTTGCAGCTTATGAAAAATAATCAGAAGAAGTTGATGCATGTTTATATGGACTATCAACTATATTTTTTAGAAATTATTCCAATTATATTGTTGATTTTAGTGAAAAAAAAGATGCCCTTTATGATAGAGAGAATCTTTTAAAGTGGGAAGAAGAATGCAATTCAAATGAAGTTATTATTGCAGAATTAGCTAAACAATTAAATATGTTTTTATTTAATATATACTTTTAGATTTGTTTAATTGATATTTATTGAAAATAAAGATTAGCTTAAAAAATTCTAATATGGAAATGAACAACACAATAAGATAATATTATTAATCAAACCTGGCCATTATAATATTGGTTATTTTATCTAAGAAACAATCAANTTAATACATTTAGAAGTGAGAGGAGATGGAAATTGTTTCTATGCAGCTTTTAGATATTATTTTTATTAATGTTAATATTTGATTATTCTGTTGAATAGTTCTATTATTTCATAGAGAAAATCAATAAATTAAATTATCAATAATGAAAATATGTATTAGTATTTTAGTTAGATTAATTAAATTAAAATAAATTGAAGAAATACATTCAACAAATCTTAGAAGTGATATAAATAAAAACCTAAAGAAACTCAGGCCTAAAGTTATGACATATTAATTTTGATAGAATAACAATAAATATTAAAAAAATTGTTTAATCAAAAAATCTTTTTCTTATTCAACTTAGAAAAATTCCTTCATATTTTCCAAATTTCAATTGAAAAAGTGATATTATAATGAATTTATTCGAACATTAATATTAAAAAAAATTTATTCGTTTTTTAATTTTTTTTTTCTCTTGAAACAATGTTTTTCACATTTTAAGAAGTTTTATTGGTTTTACTTAAAATAATAGAATTACAGATGATAATTGGATATAAAGAAAACTTTTTATATTAAATTAATATTTTTATTATATGACCTTTTTTTGGAGTGAGCTAATAGCCATAATTTTCATAATTGCTTTATTTATCTGGTTAATTGTTTTGACTCTTAAAATTTTAAACATAGAAAAGAAAAAACTTTCTAAAAAAAAACAGAAAAATGAAGATAAAGGATTTGAAATAAAGCCAGAAGAAAACTAAAATAATTAAGCAAATGATGATCCTGAAATATAATAGTATGTTTATATTAATAATGATAGATTATTATTAGAGGAATAAGATAGAAATAAAGAGTAAATAGCATTAGATGTTGGATAAAATATTCTAAAAAAAAAACAATAGATAAATCAAAATAGTTAAAACAAAGAAATAAAAAGTTAATTTTAAAATTTATAAGAAATAGAACTCTTAGGTATTAAATATAAGAAATTTAAAAGATTAAAAAATATAAATAGATAAGCTATAAAAATAGTTGGAAAATTTATAAGAGCTAATACAATCTTTATAGGTGGATAAAAATTAATATGAAACATTAAACAAATAAATACTAGATATAAAAGCACTGATTAAAATTTAAAATATCCACAATTACTCATAGCATTTAAGTGACATTCATGCAAGGTTAACTTATATTGAAAAAAATCTATATTAATAATAGGATATTGGAGATATCATTCTACCACTTTATGAAAAAACTTCTAAAAAAAGGTAAATAGAAGATTAATATAAATATTATGTAAGATAATTAAAGAATAAAGTTGATTTAAAAAAAAATTATAGTCTGAGTTTGCAAGCTAATTAAGAAATGGGGAACTATTGTAATGCATTTAAAGAAGTCAGAGGAGATGGAAATTGTTTCTACACTGCTTTTGGATATTAATTTTTATCAATTTTACTATTTGATTATTCTATTGATTAATTCTATAAATTCATAGAGAAAATCAAATAAATTAATTTACCAATGAAAATATATGTGACTGGACAAGATTTTAAAATAGATGATAAATAATTAGAAGAAAAGCTTTTAAAAGAATTTTTGAATAGATTAATGAAATTAAAATAAATTCAAGATTTAGTGTAAAGAAAAGAACAATTTCATAATTAATTTGCAGCTTATGAAAAATAATCAGAAGAAGTTGATGCATGTTTATATGGACTATCAACTATATTTTTTAGAAATTATTCCAATTATATTGTTGATTTTAGTGAAAAAAAAGATGCCCTTTATGATAGAGAGAATCTTTTAAAGTGGGAAGAAGAATGCAATTCAAATGAAGTTATTATTGCAGAATTAGCTAAACAATTAAATATGTTTTTATTTAATATATACTTTTAGATTTGTTTAATTGATATTTATTGAAAATAAAGATTAGCTTAAAAAATTCTAATATGGAAATGAACAACACAATAAGATAATATTATTAATCAAACCTGGCCATTATAATATTGGTTATTTTATCTAAGAAACAATCAATATGGCTAATTCTTTTGAAAAACCATAATAATACGTACTTTAACAATTAACTTTTAGGATTAAGATAAATAAAGTAATAATGAGTTGGACAGCTAAAAATAAGAAGAATATAAATGAAATTTAAATAAAAAAAAATATTAAAATTTAGATGATTTCAAATTTAATATATTTCAAGAATAATTATTATTTTAAAAAATCATTTCATTTAGGTTTTAAATTCTAAAGATAATTAAAATCTATCCTTCTTTTTCCATTTGTCTATCATGTTGAACAGCTCTCAATCAATTAGAATTATTAAATTTAATATTAATAATGCTATGATTTATTAGAATAAAGAATAAAAATTTTTATCTTTCAAACCTAAAAAATATACTTTTTCATAGCTGTATGTTTATTTTATTAAATTATATTGTTCATCAAAATTTATATATTAAATATAAAATCCAGATATCTGAAACATAACCTCAAAACCTATTTCACTTAAGAATATTTACACAATAATTGTTTTATAATGTAGAAAAATTTTTAAACTTTATGCAGCATCTTTTTTATAAATTTATCATATGATAATTTATAATCTAGACTAAATTATTAGCAATAATAATATCAATTTCAATAGTCAAATTTTATCAAAATTATTTCTAAACTGCTTTGAGTTAAGAATTGTTCTCATTTTTAATTTTATCTTGTGCTTAATATTAGCGATGAAGATTGATGTTAAAAAATAAAAAGAATCAATTTAATTACAAGTTTAAACTGTAAGCCTCTTACTAAATTTATATGAATTTAGAAGTATATTTTTAGAAGATCTTCCAAATATAAGAAATTAATTTTGATTACTAACAATTGTATTAAAAAACTTATATATTGCACTATTGATATGATATTTTTCAAAAGGAATTATAAATTTTTGATAAATTATATAATAAATAATACTTCAAATTAAATTTATCAATTATTTACAAACCTTCTCTTAAAAATTTATAATCGTATAGCTTTTCTTCCTTAACCGAACAGACATTAAGTTTTTTCAAGCGAGTAAAAACCAATTAGATGAGAGTATCAGTTAAAGAAATTGATTCAAAAATTATTGAATTTTTGCTCTTATCTATTCTAAAAAAGAAATAAAACACGATATTGATAAAATTTTGTTTAGCCATTATTATACAATTAAGTCATGCTAATTTTCTTAAACATCCTTTTATTGAATAAACTTTAATTGATTCAAAATATAATAGATTAATTTATATTTATTTCTCTGAAATAAGTAATTAATTTAATTCAAATTTTTATTAATTGAAAAATAATTCTAAAATAATTTTAATTGATTAAAAAATCTTCTATAAATATAATAAAGATTTGATGCACGATCAAATTATTAATATAATTAGATTAAAAGGAACTTTTGCTCGACAAAAAGATTGCAATTAATTTTTAAATTATTCAAATTCTTCATAATCTTTTTGCTTTGATGAAATGAAACATGATAAGATAAAATCCTGATTTAGTTCTTTAATTTAGCAATATAAATTTTAATAAATATAATTATTAATTTTTTCTGATAGAATTAGAAAAATGGAATATTGGATTATTGGTGGTGCAATTGCTATAGTTTTATGTATTATTGGTATTGGTACCCTTTTTTATAAATGTAAAAAGAATGCAGATAAAGATGATAAGCTTTTAGATAGTACATAAATTATTCAATAATAAGAGTAATAAGAAATGTTACCTTTTAGTTAAGATATGAAGTGCAATGAATAAAACTAATAATAAATGAACTATTATTAAGATAAAAATAAAGCCAGATAACCCTAGAATAATAATACATCTTAAAGGTAAAATGAATAAACAAAAAAAAAAGCAAATTCAGAAGATAGTAGAAATAAGAATAAAAATTGTTCAAATCCTATTTCATCAACAAGTCAAGATAATAAACCAAAACAAGAATAGGATGAGGTGAGATTGGAAATTAATTCTCCAAAAAATAATGATTAAGTTCTAAATTAACCAAAAACAATGAGCTCAAACAATATTGATAAAGATTGTATTATTAAAATAGATTAAGATGGTAATTAAGAATAATAAAATCAACAAGAACAATAAGATCACAATTAATATAAAAGTTAGCATTAAGATTAAACATAATAATAACCATGTATACCTCAATAATCAAATATCTAAGAAAAAATAGAAATTAATACTAACATAGATTAAAAAGTGAAATAAGAATAATAAATTCCACAAATACAATAAGATATATATTAAAATTAAACATATTTATAGTCCAATATTGCACAAAAACCTAATATTTTAGAAAAAATAGAAATGCTTTCTGAAATAAATAATTTTAACAATTTAGAATCATTAATTTAATCAGTAAAAAAAGATATATGTTAAAAAGAAAATTAATTTTAATTAAATTCTGAAGTTGTTCCAAAAATATCGTTTAAACCAAAAATTGAAATAATATTTGAAGTAGATTAGTCGAATACTTTAAATAATTCAGAAAATAAAATAAGATATGATTCAAAAAGGCCAAAACCAGATGATATAATTATTCCCCTCGCACCAAATCCTCCTCCAAATTCCGAGGATATTGGAGATATGATTCTACCACTTTATGAAAAAACTTCTAAAAAAAGGTAAATAGAAGATTAATATAAATATTATGTAAGATAATTAAAGAATAAAGTTGATTTAAAAAAGAATTATAGTCTGAGTTTGCAAGCTAATAAAGAAATGGGGAACTATTGTAATGCATTTAGAGAAGTCAGAGGAGATGGAAATTGTTTCTACACTGCTTTTGGATATTAATTTTTATCAATTTTACTATTTGATTATTCTATTGATTAATTCTATAAATTCATAGAGAAAATCAAATAAATTAATTTACCAATGAAAATATATGTGACTGGACAAGATTTTAAAATAGATGATAAATTATTAGAAGAAAAGCTTTTAAAAGAATTTTTGAATAGATTAATGAAATTAAAATAAATTCAAGATTTAGTGTAAAGAAAAGAACAATTTCATAATTAATTTGCAGCTTATGAAAAATAATCAGAAGAAGTTGATGCATGTTTATATGGACTATCAACTATATTTTTTAGAAATTATTCCAATTATATTGTTGATTTTAGTGAAAAAAAAGATGCCCTTTATGATAGAGAGAATCTTTTAAAGTGGGAAGAAGAATGCAATTCAAATGAAGTTATTATTGCAGAATTAGCTAAACAATTAAATATGTTTTTATTTAATATATACTTTTAGATTTGTTTAATTGATATTTATTGAAAATAAAGATTAGCTTAAAAAATTCTAATATGGAAATGAACAACACAATAAGATAATATTATTAATCAAACCTGGCCATTATAATATTGGTTATTTTATCTAAGAAACAATCAATATTTGAAAACAGAATTAAGAAAACTAAAATAAAATTATTATCATAATGAATTTTTAATTTATTAAAATAATGTAAAACTAAATTTTCTTAATCTATGCTCAGCTACGACAGTAATTTACTATATAGATATGATTTTTTTCATAAATTATATTTAAATAAGGTTTTGAAAGAATAATTTATAGATATTGTGAAAAAAAAACATCAAAATACATTGATTGATAAATATTGTTTCTAGACGAGAATTCAAATAATTGAAAAATGAGAGACTATTAAGAAAAAAAAAAGATACACAGCTATATAATATTTGATTTAATGTGATTAATTCGATGATATTTTTAATTTTTGTAAGAGCTTAAGATTTACCTATCGTTTAAATAGTGTTGCCTTTTTAATCTAAGGAATACTCAAAAATTTTAGAAAAGAAATAGGTAATATTTACAATGTAAAATTAGATTCCTTACGCTGGATGTAAGCCTTAGATCATATCCACTAATTAATTATTAACTTAATTATCTAATATAAGTTCTGTGAAATATTGAAGGGAATATCAATGTAAAATCATAGGCTATTACTTAAGAAGGATACTGGTTGGAGATGGTTGATAAAATAGTTATATGCTGAGACTCATATATATAAAATTATATTTAATTATTACAGAAATAAAGGATTAGAAAATTTTATGATATAAGTACATAAAAATATTTTAGAAATTTTATATTTAAAAATCTACAATTCATTTTTCAACTGCCTGATTGATATTGCTATATAATTGATATAAATTTTTGGATTAACATCCACAACTTAGAAATTCATTTTTGTCCCATAAATTTATTATTAAAATTCACAAAATCGTGTTTATGGACTAAAGAACGCCAATTCAAAGGCTAATAGAAGAATTAAACTAGGGATCCTGTGTTTAATTGCTAGAAGTGGCAAATAAATCAATGCGAATAAACACCAAACATTTAAATAACGAAAGCAATNATTCTACCACTTTATGAAAAAACTTCTAAAAAAAGGTAAATAGAAGATTAATATAAATATTATGTAAGATAATTAAAGAATAAAGTTGATTTAAAAAAAAATTATAGTCTGAGTTTGCAAGCTAATTAAGAAATGGGGAACTATTGTAATGCATTTAAAGAAGTCAGAGGAGATGGAAATTGTTTCTACACTGCTTTTGGATATTAATTTTTATCAATTTTACTATTTGATTATTCTATTGATTAATTCTATAAATTCATAGAGAAAATCAAATAAATTAATTTACCAATGAAAATATATGTGACTGGACAAGATTTTAAAATAGATGATAAATTATTAGAAGAAAAGCTTTTAAAAGAATTTTTGAATAGATTAATGAAATTAAAATAAATTCAAGATTTAGTGTAAAGAAAAGAACAATTTCATAATTAATTTGCAGCTTATGAAAAATAATCAGAAGAAGTTGATGCATGTTTATATGGACTATCAACTATATTTTTTAGAAATTATTCCAATTATATTGTTGATTTTAGTGAAAAAAAAGATGCCCTTTATGATAGAGAGAATCTTTTAAAGTGGGAAGAAGAATGCAATTCAAATGAAGTTATTATTGCAGAATTAGCTAAACAATTAAATATGTTTTTATTTAATATATACTTTTAGATTTGTTTAATTGATATTTATTGAAAATAAAGATTAGCTTAAAAAATTCTAATATGGAAATGAACAACACAATAAGATAATATTATTAATCAAACCTGGCCATTATAATATTGGTTATTTTATCTAAGAAACAATCAATATTTGAAAACAGAATTAAGAAAACTAAAATAAAATTATTATCATAATGAATTTTTAATTTATTAAAATAATGTAAAACTAAATTTTCTTAATCTATGCTCAGCTACGACAGTAATTTACTATATAGATATGATTTTTTTCATAAATTATATTTAAATAAGGTTTTGAAAGAATAATTTATAGATATTGTGAAAAAAAAACATCAAAATACATTGATTGATAAATATTGTTTCTAGACGAGAATTCAAATAATTGAAAAATGAGAGACTATTAAGAAAAAAAAAAGATACACAGCTATATAATATTTGATTTAATGTGATTAATTCGATGATATTTTTAATTTTTGTAAGAGCTTAAGATTTACCTATCGTTTAAATAGTGTTGCCTTTTTAATCTAAGGAATACTCAAAAATTTTAGAAAAGAAATAGGTAATATTTACAATGTAAAATTAGATTCCTTACGCTGGATGTAAGCCTTAGATCATATCCACTAATTAATTATTAACTTAATTATCTAATATAAGTTCTGTGAAATATTGAAGGGAATATCAATGTAAAATCATAGGCTATTACTTAAGAAGGATACTGGTTGGAGATGGTTGATAAAATAGTTATATGCTGAGACTCATATATATAAAATTATATTTAATTATTACAGAAATAAAGGATTAGAAAATTTTATGATATAAGTACATAAAAATATTTTAGAAATTTTATATTTAAAAATCTACAATTCATTTTTCAACTGCCTGATTGATATTGCTATATAATTGATATAAATTTTTGGATTAACATCCACAACTTAGAAATTCATTTTTGTCCCATAAATTTATTATTAAAATTCACAAAATCGTGTTTATGGACTAAAGAACGCCAATTCAAAGGCTAATAGAAGAATTAAACTAGGGATCCTGTGTTTAATTGCTAGAAGTGGCAAATAAATCAATGCGAATAAACACCAAACATTTAAATAACGAAAGCAATCTTGCTATAATTATTTAGGTGAAGAATTAGAATGTCAATTCTAAATAAATAAGAAAATTAAAGGAAAATTACAAGAAAATTATTATATTCAATTATAATAAATAATAAGATTTTTAAGAAGCCTCACAGCTATTAAAAGTACTTAAAGACCATTAATAATATCCCTTTACAAGATTTTATCTACTTTATGCAGAAGGAAAATATCAATAAGTTGTAANATATTTGAAAACAGAATTAAGAAAACTAAAATAAAATTATTATCATAATGAATTTTTAATTTATTAAAATAATGTAAAACTAAATTTTCTTAATCTATGCTCAGCTACGACAGTAATTTACTATATAGATATGATTTTTTTCATAAATTATATTTAAATAAGGTTTTGAAAGAATAATTTATAGATATTGTGAAAAAAAAACATCAAAATACATTGATTGATAAATATTGTTTCTAGACGAGAATTCAAATAATTGAAAAATGAGAGACTATTAAGAAAAAAAAAAGATACACAGCTATATAATATTTGATTTAATGTGATTAATTCGATGATATTTTTAATTTTTGTAAGAGCTTAAGATTTACCTATCGTTTAAATAGTGTTGCCTTTTTAATCTAAGGAATACTCAAAAATTTTAGAAAAGAAATAGGTAATATTTACAATGTAAAATTAGATTCCTTACGCTGGATGTAAGCCTTAGATCATATCCACTAATTAATTATTAACTTAATTATCTAATATAAGTTCTGTGAAATATTGAAGGGAATATCAATGTAAAATCATAGGCTATTACTTAAGAAGGATACTGGTTGGAGATGGTTGATAAAATAGTTATATGCTGAGACTCATATATATAAAATTATATTTAATTATTACAGAAATAAAGGATTAGAAAATTTTATGATATAAGTACATAAAAATATTTTAGAAATTTTATATTTAAAAATCTACAATTCATTTTTCAACTGCCTGATTGATATTGCTATATAATTGATATAAATTTTTGGATTAACATCCACAACTTAGAAATTCATTTTTGTCCCATAAATTTATTATTAAAATTCACAAAATCGTGTTTATGGACTAAAGAACGCCAATTCAAAGGCTAATAGAAGAATTAAACTAGGGATCCTGTGTTTAATTGCTAGAAGTGGCAAATAAATCAATGCGAATAAACACCAAACATTTAAATAACGAAAGCAATCTTGCTATAATTATTTAGGTGAAGAATTAGAATGTCAATTCTAAATAAATAAGAAAATTAAAGGAAAATTACAAGAAAATTATTATATTCAATTATAATAAATAATAAGATTTTTAAGAAGCCTCACAGCTATTAAAAGTACTTAAAGACCATTAATAATATCCCTTTACAAGATTTTATCTACTTTATGCAGAAGGAAAATATCAATAAGTTGTAATAAAATTATATTTGAAAAAAATACTTATAATCCTTATATTTAAAAATAATAAAAATTGAAAAAGCCAAAATAAATTTAAAGAGAGGAACATAAACTCTTCAAGTTTTATTCTATGCTTTAATGTTTATCATGTATATAAAATATTGAAAGTAGGATTATTTTTCTTTAATTCTTAAAGATCTTAATTAATAATATTAATAAACAAAATTTATCTGATATTTTTTACATACATATTCTAATTTGATAAAATATATTAAGAGAATGGTATAAAGGTATTAATTCATATTATTTGTTTGTATAATTATTGATAATTTATTCTTTTGCTTGCTTATGTTATCCTAGAATTAAAAAATAGAATGTCGTATTCATCATTCTGAAGCAATAGCAATTAATTTACACCCTAACACTGAATAGCAAGAAATTATTTAGTGCATATATTGTTTGATTGGAAATTTATGCAGATCGATTATTCCATTAAAGGACATTAAAAAGTTAGTTGAGAATTTTTTAACCTTAAAATAGTAAGAAAATTATGAGGTTAATCAAATAAAACGATTTTATTTGAGCAAACTATTAGAAAAATTGACTACAATAAAGAAAGAGATCATAAATTTATTAGATAATGGAATCAATATAATAAAAGCTCAAGAAGTAGAGGATGAATCGATTAATTAATAAGAAGAATGGAATATAAGTTAAATTGATCAAATCAAATAGATTATTTTAGATTATTAGTACAGTTACAGTTAGCAGTAAAATAAATTAAATGATTTGAGGTGGATATAATCTCTATCTGAAGAGCTTCAATAGATTAATAAATTTCAAGAAATTTAAAATTGTATAGACCTTTTGGGAGATTTCAAAAAGGAGTATTAAACTAAAAAAGAACTTTACCAAATCGATAAATTATTATAAAATAAATCTGATTAATAAATATTTAGAGATTTTTCTAATAATTAAACCCCGAAATTAAATATACTTTGTAAAAATCACCAAAAAGAAATAATAATGATAGATATGAATTAGAATATAGATAAATCAATGAGATTATGTTGTATAGAATGTATGCCAGAAAAATATTTGTCTTTAACCTAATGTAAAAAAAGTTGGAATCTAATCAAATAAAAAGAGAGAATATACCTTTAATAATAAATGATTGATATGGAATCTCAATATAATTAAGTGAGAGATTAGAATAAGAATATAGAATTATAAATTATAGAAAAAATAAAAGGATTGAGAATATAATTTGAAGATTATTTATCAAATAAGAAAATAAAGATATTTACTAATATTAATATAGAAGATGAAGATTGGGTAAATTTAACTTAGGAAGAAGTATTAGAAAGAGCAGAAATACTGAGTAAAACAGAAGAGTCTTAAGATAAAATGATTCAAAGTGAATATCAGTAAATTTGTGATTAAGTTTTGTAATAATTGTATGAATAGTATAAAGAGTTGAAAATTCAATAATAGTATTTATTTGATAATTTAAGATTAACACTATGTCATTCTTAAGATATGAGTAAATCAGAAAGCTCTTCAGAGTAAAATTGTATTAATTCATTCAAAACTGGTAAAGAATCACAAGAATAGATTTTTTTTAAATCTTTCGAGATTGGAGCTGATAACATTTAAATAAAGAATAGGGATGATGAGAACTTTTCATCACCTAAAAATAATAAATATAATGAAAAAAAAAATGATAAGGAGTTTATTAAGTATGAAGATAATATTTCATCATAATATAAAATTATTGGTGAATATAATTAAGAATAAAATTGTTATGCAATATCTTTTAATTTTGATTCAACAATAATGATTAGCGGATGTTAAAATGATATAATTGTTTGGGAATTCAAAAGTGAGAAATTATAGTAAATATAAAATCTTTAAGGTCATTCAAATTAAGTAATTTCACTTTAATTTAGTGCTAATAAAAATGAATTTGTTTCTGGTAGCACAGATAAAACAATTCGTTTTTGGTAATAAACCAATAATCTTTGGATATGTTAATAAGTGCTTCTTGGACATAAAAGATAAATTGATTGTTTATTGATGAGTAATATGGATAATCAAATATTATCATGTAGTTGTGATAAAACAATAAGAATTTGGAGAATAAACCAATAGTCATAATGGATCCAAATTTAAACTCTTACAAATCATTCTGCTTATGTTAGATGTATTAGTTTAAATAAATCATAAAATTAATTTGTATCATGCGGAGAAGATAAAATGATATTAATTTGGGAATTCAATAAATCTTAGCTTTGGAATTTAAAATAAAGTATCCAAAACGATGATTATGGTTACAGAATCTGTTTTATTGGTGATCTAAAAATAGCTTGGCAACCAAGAAATTAGAATAAAACATTATTTTATGAATATGATACAAACAAATAGTAATTTGTACTTGAGAAACATCAAATAATATTGTAAGAATCTAATGAGGGTTACTAAAACTTCTTTCCTTCAATTTATAATGATTAAAAAGAGGTTTTAATAAATAAACATGGACAATTTGTATACATTTTGAAAATGAATATGTAAAATACTTTAGAGATAACTCAAATCATAGATGTAGGTCATTATTGTAATTATGGTTCATTAACTTAAGATGGCAAATTTTTGGTAATATGGGATGAAAAATCAAAATGTTTATTAATCAGATAATCAACATTTTGAATAATTTTGATTTTCATATATATACGTTTTCATATTTTCAGATCAACTTAAAATTCACATCATAAATAGGGTTTAAGTTGTTACTGAATAGAAACAAATAATTGCATTTTTATATTTAAAATTCTTTGTTTCAATATTGTTAATCAAAATGATTATAATTGATTGTGGATTTATTTGGATTACACTTTATGTAATCCTTATTAATAATTATTCTAAAGAAACTCAGAATGGGAACGTGTTAATTTGTACCTTAGAATCAAGTCAAACAGGAAAGTCAAAGCATTCTTGAAGCATCCTCTTCATAATATATTGTTTAATTGAAACTCACTCCTCTTGTAAGTAACATAACTGGTGACGATGATAAAATGGATGATTTAAACTTCGATATTGAAAAATAAATCTCTTTTAAATAAGTATAAGAAATATATTATTATAGGAGAAAGTATAAGTTGATATTCAGTCCAGTCAACTCCAATTTTCCTCAAAATTATAATTAACAAATGATCCATCTTCTTAATCATTGGATCAATCTTAATAGATTTAAAAGTCCCCGAGAAAAAATAAAAATCTAAATGCCAAATTTAAAGAGATGATTCTTTGAAGTTACAGCAAGAAAGTTTAATAATTTGATGATAAATGATATATATTACTAATTTATCCTTAAAGAATAATTATTATATGAAAGCTTGAATAACTCTTTTAAATAAGTTGCTCCATTAAATTAATTAAAATGTTGATTATAAGTTACCTCTTAAATATATATAATTATTTTAATTAAACTAGAAATAAAATCTTAATTAAAATAACATGAGGTATTTTTTTCACACTATCATTTGCAAATAAAACAAATTTAATATTTTTAATCATATAAAATTACTTAATAAGGCAGATGATATAATTTGAAGAAACAAAAGAAAATATATTTTTATAAGTACATAAAAATATGAACAGAAACTATATACTTAATTCTTATACTTCAAATTAATTTTGAATTAGTTTTAATAAAAAATAAGAATTTAGCTATGTTATAATATATTATTATATTTAATGTAATCTAATTTTTGGTGGAAGATAACGAAAAAAGAATAAATTAAGTTGGTACTTTCAGCATTTTTTGGAGCAATAATATGTCTTTTATCAACAACAATAGGAAATTTTATTTTGATTGAGATTAGATTCAATATATTATTTTCAGCTGTAAATTTTTAGATTATGTAGAAAGTATTTTGGATTCACATTTATATTAACTGGTGTCTATATATTACTTAAAACTAGAATTTTAATGAATACAAATTGTGATACTTAATGGACCTTAAAACAAAAATATTTAATCTATTTTGCTAGTGTAATAATTGCATCAGGGATTATATGTTTTTGCTTATATTTTGATTAAGAATGGTAAAGCTGTTGAATAGTATAGGCATAAAGGATTGAATTATTTTATCAAGATTCCTTTATATGTAATTTTAGGAGTATCTTTGAGTTCATCAATAAGTTATTTAACAATTGACTTAATAAATTTTTTGGTTGGTTTAACACAATAAGTCTAATCAAGAACTATTGTGGAAACACCAAATTAGATTATTTCGTTTATATTTATAAGTTCACTGATTGGGTTCCTATAAGGATTATTATTTAGCTCTTTGGATATTGAAGTATGTGAACATTTTTTTTAATTAGGATGTGGAAAATAAAAATATTTCATTTAGATTAGTTTTGTTTGAAGAAATATTATTAATACCTTTTATTTTAGTTTTAGGCAGCATAGGAGGATTTTTTAATGAATATTTAAGATTAAAAGGTAGTCATTTGTAATCATATACATTTGAACCAATAAATGATCCATTTACAGATGAAATTTGATTATTTATTTTATTTTTATAAATAATATGAGAACTATCTTTTTTGGAAGTGGTTTGTTTCCTTTACCTATATTTCAAAGATTGCATAAATTGACAGCAATAGATCCTAAAGTGAGTTTAATCACAGTACCTAATCATTCACATAAGGAGAAAAATTAAATTAAAGATTATGCTTCATAATAACAATTTAGTAAATTTTCTATATTTAAAAAGAAATTTATTAACCAAATTTATCTGATAAAAGCATTAGTTTTGTAAATGAAATACAAGATCAACCAGATTTAGGGATTGTATGCAATTATGGATACATGATTCCAAGTCAGATTATTGATATTTTTAAGAAGGGAGTTTATGTGATTCATCCTTCTTTATTGCCAAAATATAGAGGAGCAGCTCCAATTCAAAGAGCTATTTTGAATGATGAATAAAAAACAGGTGTGTCATTTATTGAAATTTCAAAGAATAAGTAATTATATATGAATATCTAGAGATTTGATGCAGGTGCAATCTTATTGAAGAAAGAATTAGATATTCTTGCAGTAGATAGATATAAAGAATTATCTTAGAAATTATCTTAATTGACAGCAGATTCAATTGAAGAATTTATTAATAATATTGATAATTTTGAAAGATTAAGTTAGAATGCAAGTGAAACAACTAAAGCCCCTAAAATTACTCAAGCAGATTTAAAAGTGGATTTCAATAACACAGCTACTAAAATTTATAATTAATATAGAGCAATTTATGGGACTAATTTCCATAGTTTGAAATTGAAATATCAAGAGAGAGAATTCTATTTAGAGAACATTACATTGATAAATGACTTAGAAGAAGAACATCTAAAATTATATAATGGAGTTGAGAATGGTACAATATGGTTAATAAGGAACAAACAATTTAAAAACTATTTCTACATTAAATGTAATGAGAATAGTTGGATAAGAGTTTAAGAATTTAGATTTTGTGATAGAGGAAGTAGTTAAGCTGCTTATACCTTTAAGAACTAATTCTTGATGAATTTCAAATTTGATAGTTTGGATAACTATTTCAAGTTAAATTATTGAGTATATATATTTATATAACTATTCGAATACATAGTATAATTAAAAATATGCACGATTATAAGTATCCAAAGATTGATGCTAAGCATTTTCATTATCACAATGATGGCACTGGAAGGTTAAACTATGATAATTTTTTAGGGATCAGTACGTAAAACATATAAATGGTGGTTTATTATCTTAAAAGATGATAAGTTCACTTGATTTGTCTCCGAAGGCTGATTACACTAAGATGATATTCCCTAAAACTGCAACAAAGTAAATTCAATCGTAAATTGATAGTTCTCGAAGTAGAGGATTGCTTCCTCCTTAACATTAAAGAATTTAGCATTATTTTGGTGATGGAAAAGGGAGAGATTTTTTTGTAACGATTAATGATGGTGGATAAGTTCAATTAAAAAGTTGGAAAGATCATCCAGATGAAGCATTTCCATCCCAATTACGAAAATATGGAAGAGAATACTCTCAACCTGATTGTGTTAAGTACTTGATGTCAAATAATACAAAATTATAATAATTGACAGAAACGATGAGATTAAGATAGAACGAGTTTACTAAACACATTAGTGCTCCTAAGAAATAATCAAGTCCTTAATTATAGAGTTTTATTCCAGATTTAAAGGAAGGTGGTAAATATCAGACATACCAATAACTGAAATACTAGAGTAAAGCATGTTCTTTTGCAGAATGATACATAATTTGATAAATCATATCCTCAAACGCACCTAATTTTGAGATATCAATCTTTAGATGACAGGGTTATCAATATGATTGGATAATTCTTCTCCATACAATTCAATGAACATTGAAGCTTTCTTGGGGAGAGTGCAATAACATATCTTTTCAGTAGGTTCTGAGTTTTCAAGAGATTCAAGTTCTTTGATAACATCTTTGACATTATTCTTGGTAACTTCGACAAGTTTTGTATTGATAAGGCAGATTCTAGAATAAATGAATAAAATACTCTTTAGTTTCAGAAACAGGTGGTTTAGGAGTCGGAGTAACAGGAGGAGGAACATTGATATCTAAGAGAAAGATATAAATAATATAATACCTTCAGGGAAGACAGGTCTAGAGGCTCCACCACATAGATTCATTCTGAATTTACCAATATGGCCATTCCATGAAGGATAGAAACGATCTTTACCAATATTCAAGTAGACTTAGGGTACTAAATAATGGTTGACATTTTCAAAGAGTATGGTTTCTTTTCTATCTTTAAATTGAATATATCCTTCTACTTTTCTGGTATCTCTGTTATATGCATAGAATATGAAATGCCAATTAGTTTATTGTTGTTTTTATGGAACAATTTTGGCAAGATTTGGATCTCCAGCTCCATTTAGATTCTTGTAAGAATAAGTAGTAAATGCATAAATGCCATCTTATGCTGGTGAAACCCAAGCAGCCAAAGTTCTATCTCCCAATCTTTCAGCATTTTTATTAGTCTCCTCTTTGTTAATATGGAGACGAAAAGCTAAATGCCATTATTCCATGGTTGTTTATTTCCACTTGAACCAACCAGATACACTATATTCAGATGGAAAAGCAGCTGCTGGATCAGATGGAATTTCTAATACTGTAGCTTTGGCAACTTCAAACTTCTTGGATTCTTGAATAAGAACTTATTCAACTGCTTTAGAACATACTTCTTTTGGTTGAGGATTACAAGCCAAAGCAAACTTATTCAATTCATCAACAGTATCAAGATGAGCACCTGCACCAATCTTGAATACTGCTCTTGTTAATTAACCATTGATAGTTGGATACAATTTTAAATCTGATCCTCCAATAATGAGTCTTAAATATGTTGGTTTGTCATGAGTTACATCAAATGTTACTGATTATGGTTCTTTTCCTGTGTATTTAACAAAACCTACTGCTTGACTAGTTATACTGCTGTAACTAAAATAAATATAAGTCCAAACACCTTCGATATCTCCATATTCTATATTTTTATTGAAATTCCAATTATTACTCTTATAATCATTTGTAATAAAAGTGTATGCTCCTTATCCTTACCAGATTGCCAATAATCTATCTCCCTTTTCAACATTCTAATACTCCTTATTCACTGTCAATCTACTCATGAAATACCATGGTTCACTCTTACCCTAATACATTGGTTTAGGATGTCTACTCATATATCTAACCCAATAAGAATAACCATATTCTCTGATATCCTTCAAATTCTCTGGTGTAGCTTCAATATCAGCTAAAGGTTTCACATCATCATAAGCTGAATCCACTATTGTCTCATCTCCCATCTAACATTTTGGTTCGGGTAGTGGTTAAGGTGGTTCTACTGGAATAACTGGAGGTTTTGGTAATTCAGGTGGATTTCCTGGAGTATATTAAGGATTGAATGGATCTTAACAATTAACAAATGTCACATCTGCTATGTATCCATTAAAACCTGGGTAAAATTGATCCTTTCCTATTAATATTCTCAAAATTGGAACCAAGTAATGATTTATATTTGGGAATTTCACATCCTGCTTGCCATCCTTAAATATTGTTTAACCATATGCTTCTCTTGTCTCTCTGTTGTATTAAAATGTTATATAATGCCATTCTGTATGCTTATTTTAATGCTTTATAATCTATGCTACGTTTGGTTAACCTGCTCCGAACATGTTTGTATATGTATAAGTGGCAAATGCATATAATTACTGATCGCTTAACCAAACTGCTAATGTTCTGTCTCCCAATAAATCTGCATTCTTATTGCTCTTTTAATCATTTATTGTAATTCTAAATGCTAAGTGCCATGGTTCCTGTTTTGTTGGTTCCCATTTATACCAACCACCTATGCCATACATAGTTGGGAAAGGTGCTTTCTCATCTCTAACATGTTCATAGAACTCTGGTTGAGTTGATTCGTATTTCTTTATTCCATCAATCAATTTGCTTTCGCTTTTACCCTTACAATCTGGTTCTGGTCTTGGATTGCATGCTAATACAAATTTATTGAAATCATCTTCAGTATTAACAAATGAACCTGCCCCTAACTTAAGTATTGGTGATGATATTTGACCATTAAATCCTGGATATTATTTAAGATCAGAACCACCAACAATCAATCTGAGGAATTTAGGCTATTCATGTTTTGCATCAATTACTGTGAATTATGTTTTATCTGCAACTCTAACAATACCAACAGCTTATCCTTATTTATAACTAAAATGAATATAAGTCCATACACCTTCAATATCACTATAAGGAATTTATTTATTAATATTTGGATTACCTGATGCTACATCATTAGTAATAAATGTATATCCAGCTTGACCTAACCAAATAGCTAACAATCTATCTCCCATTCTGATGTTATCATATGGATCATTATTAGTTAATCTTGAGATGAAATACCATGGTTCGCTGGCACCTTTAAGAAGACTATCAGGCCATCTAGTAAGCCATCTCGTCCAGAATCCATACCCATATTCAATAGCACTACCTAATTTATCTTCAGGAACTTTGAGATCGACAACTTTATCACCATTAGAAGGCATATCTCCGATTTGAACTTATCCACTAACACATTTTCTGACGATTTCAGGTTCTTATGGTTTTGGTGGCTAAACAGGTTCTTCTGGTTTAGGTGGTGGTGTAGACGGTACTTAAGGTGGTTTAGGATCTTCTGGGAAGACAGGAGTAAATGCTCCACTGCATAATTATAATCTTAGTCCTCCAATATGTCCATTGAATGCAGGATAGAATCTGTCTTTACCTATGTTAACAAATACAGAATTGGTAATATAATGATTAATATTGTCCATATTGACATTTTCTTTTCTCTCTTTCCATTATAAGAAACCTGTCACTTATCTTTTGGCTCTACTATATCCAAGGAATATAAAATGCCATTAGGCTAATTGATCTTTGTATGGTACTTGAACATACTTATTGGGATCACCTTCTCCATTCAAATTAGTATATGTATAAGTAGTAACAGCATAGTTTCCATTGTTTCCTATAAATGCTCCTAATGTTCTATCTCCCAATTTTGCAGCGTTTGCATTTTCCATACCTTTATTTTAATGAAGACGAATAGCTAAATGCCATGGTTCCATTACAGTGGGTCTCCATTTGAACCATCCACTAATAGAATATTCATCTGGGAATGCTTATTCATCTGGTGATACTATTTCATTAACTTCACTAGTTTAAGCTTCAAATCGTTTAGATTTTTCAATCAATAAGACTTCCTTTGCTTTATTACAAACAGGTAATGGTTAAGGATTACATGAAAGTGCAAACTTACGGAATTGTTCAACAGTCTCAACAAAAGAACCTTATCCAACTTTAATAACAGCAGAAGTGAATTAACCATTGAATCCTGGATAGAGAGATCCTTGAGTACCACCAAGAACAAATTGTAAATAATCAGGTTTATCATGAGTAGCAGCAACAGAAACAGTTTATGGCTCTTTATTTTCATATTGAATCCATGCCACCACTTTACCAACAGATGTATATGAGAAATGAATAAAAGTCCAAGTAGCTTCAATATCACCAACAAATGATGGACGACCAACAATAGTATTGAAATTATTAGTCTTATGATCATTAGTGATAAATGCATAATCTCCTTAAGCTTAATAGATTGCCAATAATCTATCACCTTTTTTAACATCTTCAAAATTCTTATTGCTTGACAATCTGGATACAAAATACCATGGAGCTTTTTTACCTTGATACATAGGAACAGGATGGCGTGTCATAAATCTCATCCAGAATTGATATCCATATTCTTTGACATCTTATAATTATTCTGGTTTGTCTAATACTAAGTTAATCAATGGCTGTTAAGATTCAAATGCGCTATCAGCAATTGCAGAATCACCTTTCTAACAAGTTGGTTCTTTTTATGGCTCAGGTGGCTTTACTGGTATTTCAGGTTGTTTTGGAACTTCTGGTTCTCCAGGTGGTTTGAATTCAGGATCGTAAGCATTTTCACAAGCAAAGAATTATACATTAGCCAAATAACCACTATAGGCAGGATAGAACTAATCTTTTCCTAAGAAAATCTTATATAATGGAGCTAAATAATGGTTAACTTCATCAATGTATTTAACTTATCTATCCCCTTTTGTGAATAATATGCTCAATACCCTCTTTTACTATTTGGAATAGGCCATATATATGTAATGCCATTCTGTATGTTTATTTTAATGTTCAGTATTTATGTACTTGTTAGGATTACCCTTCCCAAAATTATCATCATATGTGTAAGTAGCAAAGTGATATGCTCCTGTTTTACTCAAAAAAGTTGAAAGATCTCTGTCACCTAACAATTAATCATTCTTATTATGTTTTTATCCATTTATTGTAACTCTAAAAGCTAAATGCCATTCTTCTTATTAAGTTGGTGTCCATAAGAACCAACCTCCAATTGCATAATTATCTGGGAATGGGCGTTCATTATCAGCAACAAACATTGTGACTTCACTTTCCTTATTAAATTGTTTGGTAGATTCAATCAAGCTGCTCACTCCTCTTCCTTTATTGCAATCAGGTTCTGGTAATGGGTTGCAAGACAATGCATACTTTTAAACATCTTCTGGTGAACCTATGAATGAACCTGGTCCTATCTTCAAAACTGGCCTAGTGAATTAACCATTGAATCCAGGATACAATTTTAGATCATTACCTCCCAAAACGAATCTTAATTTCTTTGGAGCTTCATGAGTTATTCCTCCAAATTCTAATTATTATGTCTATTTGTTAGCATGAACAAAAGCCATTGCTTTCTTTTTCAATGGACTGAAACTGAAATGAATGTATGTCCATACACCTTCTATGTCTTTGTATGGTTATTACTTATACAAATTTGGATTTGATGTTCCTTTGTCATTTGTTATGAATGTGTATCCATCTTTACTTAGGAATATTGCCAATAATCTATCTCCCATTTTTATGTTGTCATATGGATCATTTGATGTCAATCTTGAAACAAAATACCATGGCTCACTCATACCCTCAAATAATTATTATGGATGTCTTGTCAACCATCTACTCCAAAATCCATAACCATATTCGGTTACATCTTTTAAAGCTTCTTCTGGAACCTAAATATCTGCTACTGGTTTGACATCTGCTGCAGAAGATGAATCTCCTATTGCTTTTTGGCCTTCAATACATTTTTGCATAACCTCTGGTGTCTTTATTATTGGAGGAGGTGGTGATACTATCACATCTGGTGAAGGAGGCTTAACAGGTGGTTTTGGAGGTGGTTTTATTGTTGGAGTCTTAGGGGGAGGTTCAACACTCTTAGAAGGAGGTGGAGTGGGACCTAATGGTGATGGACTCGGAACTGGAGTTGCAGTTCTTGGGAATTTTGGATCATAAGCTCCATTACATAAATCAATTCTGAATTTTCCTATTATACCATTCCAAGAAGGATAATGATCATCCTTACCCAAATTTATTGAGAATCTTTGGACTAAGAAATGGTTAACATTCTCAAATGTTCTTTCCTCTCTAGCCTCCTTAAAATGAACTATTGAATGAGCAGTCTTTTATTTAAATGAATATCCGAAATATACAAATGTCCATTCTTAAATTCTATTTTTATGTTAAATTTAATTCATAACATTAGGATTTCCTTCTCCAAATAAATTATTATATGAATAAGTAGCCAGCAAAACAATTCCATCGTTTGCAGTACCAATCCAAGCTGCTAAATCTCTATCGCCTAAATTTTTTGCATTATTATTTTCTTTTGTAGCAAATACTCTGAACATTAAATGCCATGGTTCTTGTTTCTCTAATTACTTCCATTTAAACCAACCACTAACTGAATATTCCTCAGGGAATGGAGTTTCGAGTGTAGTTTTGACTGTTTGCACTTTAGCAGTTTTAACATTGTATCTAACAGCTTTATGAATGAGAGTTTATTTAGATCTTTCAGTACAGTCTAATTTAGGATATGGATTGCATTTAAGACTGTAATCGAATAATTCTAATTCTGAATTAACATAAGCTCCCTCGCCAATCTTAAAGACAGGGTTAGTGAATTAACCATTAAATCCAGGATAGCTAAATTATTTACCTCCGACTACCAATCTTAAATAAGTAGGAATATCATGAGTAACATCAAGAGTGATTTATTGTACTTTTCCACTAGATCCAAACTTCAATAAAGCAACAGACTTTTTTAATCTTCCACTGTATGAAAAGTAAACATAGCTCCATAAACCTTCAATATCTCCAGTAGGTATATTTTGATTAACATTAGGATTACGAGAAGCTTTATCTAATGAAGTGAAATGATAGCCAGTATCATAATGCCAAATAGCTAGAACTCTATCTCCCATTTCAGCATCATTAAATTTTTGATTTGTTGTTAATCTTGAGACAAAGTAATAAGTATTTTTAGTTCTTCCTGAGATCAATTCATCTGGATATCTACTTAACCATCTTAACCAGAAACCATAACCATAATCGGTAGATCCAGCAAGATCTTTACCTTCAATGACTGAATCAGCAACAGCTTAATCTGAACTAGCACTCATATCACCAACAACATTAGCACCTTTCACACAATCAATAACGACTAAAGGCGTTGGACTTGGAGACTTTGGTTTAGGAGGTGGTTTGGGGGATGGCTCCTTTGGTTTAGGAGATGGTTCTTTAGGTGGTTTAGGAGATGGTTCTTTAGGTGGTTTAGGTGATGGTTCTTTAGGTGGTTTAGGGGATGGTTCTTTTGGTGGTTTAGGAGATGGCTCCTTTGGTTTAGGTGAAGGCTCTTTAGGTGGTTTAGGAGATGGTTCCTTTGGTGGTTTAGGTGATGGTTCTTTTGGAGGTTTAGGAGATGGTTCTTTTGGTGGTTTTGGGGATGGTTCTTTTGGTTTAGGAGGATGGATAATAGGTCGAAATGGATCCTCAGGTTCAGGTTAGATTGGCTTAGGATCAACAGGAATTATTGGTGTAGGGGTATTATCACATTATCCTCTGATGATTTAAATCTTTCTTATTTCTCCCTCAATATTAATAGTAATTGGTTTCTAGCATTCTTCTTCTAATTCAAGTAAATCTAAGAGTAAAACTTCTATCATTTTAAACAACATCTCGCAGCAAGCTTTTCTAGTTTAAGTGTCAGTAGCTGCCAATACTAAATTAATTTATGATTTCATCCCATCTATGTGAGGACGAGCAAATGAGTTTGGCATTTCTATAAGGGCCAAGGAATCAAATTTATGTTTTAACATATAAAGGTATTGTAAATTATGAACTTATACAAATGAAACCTGGACTTATTCTTCAATTCCTTTCTTTGCTAACATTTGTAATTCTCTTAATTCTTTAATATCTTAATCTAATCTTCCGGTCTAAGCAAAAGTTAGTGCCTCACCCAGTTTTTTTAGGCCTTCTTCAGCATCATACAGCTTTGATTTATCACAACCGTATGACTCTACGTCAATCTATGCTAATGATTGTACGTTAATCAAAGAGGTACTTGTAACTTAATATAATAATCAAATATTACAGCTGATAAGCCCTACAAGCACCAGCAACACAGCAGCTTTGTTTGTCATAATTACTTAATAATAAAATAAAAACGGATTTTAATCCCCGGCCCCTTTTCTGCCATTGATTAGATTAGGTAATTAAGTACTGATTTTGTTATTATAACTTCAGAATTCTTTTCTAAATTTTACAAAAAACTCACTCAACCCTTCTACCATTCATTATTAATTAATGTAAAATTTACATCTTCCCACCTCACAACTCTATTATGAAATTTGTGCACTCTCTAGAAATAAGCGAATTACTGATCTTGAAAGAAGAGCACTTAAAAAAGTAATCACTTCTCATATTACAAAGCTTGTCATTCTAGATGACAAATACATTTTTGAACTTATCGATGAATACAACCAAAAAAAAATTACTGAAACTAAGCTACAAGATTAACTTATTCTTCTATCAAAAGATGTTGATATGAAATGTAAACTATTTAACAAATGCATAGCTGATACTAATGATGAATGCTAATAAATTCTTGATTACTAATTCAACCATGCTGAGGCTAAAAAGGTTATTGATTTCATCGAGCAAAATCCATAAATCCCAGAAGAAATAGCTTCTCCCTTAGGTGCCTAATTATGGAAAAAAAGAAGAGCTGAAAGATAAAGCAGAAAAGGAAAGTGACAGTTTAAATATTATGCAATTTTATTTATATAATTTCTGTATTCTAACTAATTCTGAATAAATATCTATATCCTTTGCCATTAATACAAATATTTTCTGCTTTTCACATTAAATTTCTGTATTTATTGCAATATTTCCTATTTCTATTATTAAAATTATATTCATAAAATTCAATCATTTATTCATTGATTATTAACCATCTTTTTATGATTTCTTTGCCTTCAATATTAGTAAAAGCTTAGATTAACCACAATCAATTAAGAAAATTTCAAAATTTCAGTTTTTCTTTTTTGATTTTACAAATTTTGAAAAAATTTATTAATAAAATTCTAATCACTTACTATCTTTTGATGTTTTGTTTAATAATTTTTGTTAATATTTTTTACTTTTATTCCTACATAACGAACTTTGTTCTAAAATGGTTGTAAAATAATTAAAGTTATTAGAAGGATAATAAGCAAAATTACATTAATGTATGATAAACATGAAAAAATTAAGGAATATTGGATTTAATTTAAAAATAAAATAAAAGTAAAGATTATTTACTTTAAAACTTACTCTCTTAAAATTACAGGAAAATTATAGTTAATCAATATATAAACTTAAAATTGATTTAACTTTATAACATAGTAGCCAATTAGAATTATCATCTGTTTAACATTTGCAATTATTCTTATGATTTATCATGAATTTAATTTCAGAATCAATCTTAAGTATTCAACTTCATCAACACATATTATCTTGTAAAATTATTGATTAAAAATAGTCTTCAATGTTCAATAATAATGAGAAAATATTCTTAAAATTGCTTAGGCTAATAAAATATTTTTAAGAAAAAACGGTAAAAAATTATTGATGATAGATTTTAGTGTTTTCTTATAAATAGATTTAATGATTGAAATTTGAATTTCTTATTCCAAAACAATCCATTTTATCAGGAATTGTTTTTTTTTAAATTTTAATATGTGTATCAATAGATTATTTGATTTTCGTTCACTTTAAATGCATGATAAATTATGATGTTACTTTTACCCTCATAATTAAGGTAAATTGTTCTACTAACAGTCTAAAAGATTTTTAATATAAGAGATAATCTCAATTTATAAGCGTTCTAAAATATTATTATAAATTTCTTTAATCAATTTAGATGTTGCTGGTACATTTTGTAGCTAAATAACTTAAAAAACTATTCTGTGTATTAAATAATAACTTCATTTAATTTAAGGGTTACTAAATAAATTGATCTTACAGCGAAAAAGTGAAATAATGGTTCAAATTTTCCATCGAATTTAAACAAAAGAAATTAATCTAATTATAAATTTTAGCAAGCCTTAGATAAATACAACCTTAATTTAAGAAGATATAGTAATGTAGCTTAATTATGAAATTGTCATTATATTTTAGAAGTGATTAGGTAAAATACATTTACAGATTAGAATTGATGAAATCAAAATTAATAGGGTTAAAATTTTTTTTTATTTTCCAACAAGAGCAACTAATTTCATTATATATTTATAAGTATAATTTTATTATTCAAATTTTTTTTATATCGAATTAATATTTAGAGACTTTTTAATGGTTTTAGTACTGAGCCTATATTTTTATTATAATTCAATATTGATAAATTGATTGTTTATTTTAAAAGTAAATTATGAGTTCCAATTAGTTATCTTAGTGATATGAATGCAAAAAAAAAAAATTTGATTAATAGTTAAATGTTTACAAAAATTAGAGATAATCTAAAAAAGATAGATATTTTTGGATAATCTATAACACTTAGCTTTCGTTAAGAAGAGTAATACAGAACAAGTTTTGGAGGAACACTTTCTTTATGCATAATTGCTACAATAATTAGTTTTTTTTACTCAAATATAATTGACTTTTTTAAAAAAAACTCAGTATCCTCTGAATAAGAATAATAATTTAGTGAAGATCCAAGTACAATCTAACTTTTACCAAATAATTTTATGTTTGCAGTTCAGATTGATTAAGTAAATTTTACAACAAACCCTTACTTTAATATTACAGTAGAACAGAGAGCATATACCAGAGATGAAAATGGAACATAAGTAAAGTTGTCTCCAGTACATGTTGATTTAGTGCCTTGTACAATTGAACATTTTGAGCCAATATTTAATTAATACAATTCATCTTTTGAAGTTTAGTTTAATCAATATAGCTTAAATAATTTTTTGTGTCCTAATTTACAGCATCCATTGACATAAAATATGACAGTTGGAGGGTCATGGACAAGTAAGACAATGATTATAAATATTATTAGGTAGGGAATTCTCCTTTTTGAAATTTGTGGTTTCTTCATGTAAAAGCAATACAGGAAATAATTTTTCATGGAAACCACAATGTAAGACAGATGAAGAAATGTTTAAATAATTGAAATCATCTGGAAGCTTCCGATTTTAAGTATATACAACTAATTATGTAATTTATAAATGTATAAAAACATAGTTAATCAATCCTGGATCACCTACAAATTATATTAAACCTTATATAGCCATAGAATAATTTTATTCATTTGTTCCAAATGCTATGTTTGTCCAATCAGATATTTTCATTCGACCTAGAACAATTACAACAGATGACGGAATATTAATGTATCCTTAATAATCAACTTAAACTTATATAACAAGAGAATACATGGATAATAGAGAATAATCTGCTATATCTGGTTTAACCCCTGGATATTATGGAGCTTTTTATTTTGTTAGAAGTCCTTACTCTTATGTTATTTCAAGAAATTTTATGAGACTCGATGAATTATTGAGTTATTTAGGAGGATTTTCACAATTTATGATAGCAGTTATTGGAGTTTTAATTAAGTTTTATAATCGTGAACATATGCTCATAGAAATGGCTAATGATTTATATGAATTCGATCTTAATAAAAAAAGACATAATACTATTGAAGCAAATAATAGTTTATTATCATCCACACAAAGGGGAAGAGAAGCCTTGAAAAAATCAATGCATAAAATAAAAGGAGATTCAGCACTTAATATAAAAAGCATGAGTACTTTTAATTAGAAACCTATTATGGGATAATTTGTAGAACCTAAGAATATTGATAAATAAGATAGTCTTAAATTAAAAGAAACTATAAATTCACATCGACCAAGTAAACTTAAAAGGGTTAGTTAGTTAAAGGTTTAAAGTTCAGTTATTTTTGAATAGTTTAAATAATTAATGATATCTAATTAACATATAGGGATTAGTTTAAAGTTGATATTAAGTTAAATTATGCCCTTTTAATGTATATAATCAGATGAATGTATAGTATTAAAAAAGGCTATGTAGATATTATTGATTAATAATTAGAGCTTAAGTGAATAAAGAATTGGATATACAATATATCATTAGATAGTTGCATGAGATGATAAAATTAAAGAGAGTTCTTTTTAACCCTGAATAAATAACATTATTTAATTTTAGTCATAGGCCAACAATAAGTTTGATTAGAGATAAAAGAAATAGAAAATCAACAGTGTAAAATCTTATTAAAACTTTAGACTCAAATAAATTTTGGAAAACCCAACTTAAGAAATAGTGCTATCCCAATTATTCACTGATCTGGTCAATTCATATTAAAAGTTGATAGGATTGGATGATTAAAATATGACAGAAGAATAAATTCGGTTCAATTAAAGATTGATCTTACTTTTGGGATCGAAATTACCTCATTTGTTAGAGAAAGAATTAGCATAAGCTTCGGATGAGGATTCAATTGATGAGGATCCAAAACCTGATGATATAATGAGTAGATCAAATTGATTTGATATTATTAATGCATAGATAATTATAATCAAATA
>CAJJDN010000184.1:13067-30226 GCA_905182985.1 Paramecium sonneborni | reverse complement strand
ATATATGGATAAATAATAATTTAAATTTTGTCTTAAAAATTTAGAGAGTTTTAGAAATGAAGTTGAAAAATAAAAAGAAAGCAATAAAAAAAAAATTATAGATTTAAATTTGAATATTGATTGGAATCATCCTATTTAATTTTATCTTTCTGCACTTTAACTTTCTCTAAAGTTTTAACCTTTTAAAAAATCTGGACAACTCTCTTTGTTTGGATTGGTTAAAATCTAAGATGAAAATATATATAATATATACTCTCATTTTCTACTTTTCTAATTTAGGACAATTAGCCATTCTATGACCCATCCCGTCACAATAGCCACAAGAACCATTTAAATCTTCATCTGACTTAAGTTTTTCTAGAAACTAAGGTATTTCTAGAATTATGATGAGAATAAAAGATACTTTATTTAGATTCAACAAGTAGATATTTTAAATCTAATAGAATTGATTCTTCTTATTATCTATTAACAAAAGTTGTAGCTCTTCCAGTTTTTCCTTATCTTCCAGTTCTACCAATTCTATGTATGTAAGATTCAATCTAATTTAAAAAATAAGAAGATTTTACATCTTTAGGCATATCATAATTAATAACATGTTTAATATCTGGGAAATCTAAACCTTTTGCAGCTACATCAGTAGCTACTAAGACATCTTTTTAACCATTTAAAAATTATTTTAATGCTTTAGTTCTATCTTCTTATTGTTTGCCTCCATGTAATCCAACAACTTCTACTCCTTTGATTAAAAGATATTCATTAATATCATCAACATCATTTTAATGTTCACTAAATATTACAACTGGTGGTGTTGTTTTTTTAAGACAATCTAATAGATAGTGTAATTTTTCTTCTTGTTTAACATATAATATTTCTTAGATCACATTCAAATTAATTTAACCACTTCTACCAACATTAATGACTAAGGGATCTACTAATGTTTATTTAGTAAATTCTTATATTTTCTTTGGTAGAGTAGCACTAAATAACATAGTTTATCTAGGACCCTAAACTAAGGTATCAATAAATTAATCATACTGTGAAATGTTCTAATATATTTCTAATTTCCAATTCAAACACTTAATCTAACATTCTATCAGCTTCATCAAGAACTATAAATCTACATAAATCCATATTAATTTTCTTTTTATTAACCATATCACTAATTCTTCCAGGTGTTCCAATAACAATATGAACTCCGTTTTTAATTGATTATAATTAAGATGACATATCCATACCTCCAATAGCAAGTAAACAATGAATTGCAGGAAATCCCTATTTCAAATAAAAATATATTTTACTTTTTTTTGAAATTTTTAACAATATAATTTGGCTAATTCATAAGTTAAGATTGCTAATTCATGAGATGGAAGTAATATTAAAGCAAATGGTCCTTCACCTCTAATTATTGACATTTTCATTTCTTCATCAATACATTACAATAATGCAGGTAACAAAAATACCAAAGTTTTACCTTAACCACTTGGTGCTACTCCTATAATGTCTCTTCCCATTAAACTTAATTATAAATTTTATATTATTACACTGCTGGTAAACCTTACATTTGTATAGGAGTTGGTTTCTTTATTTTCATTTTACTAAGTATCTTTAAAATTCTATCATCTACTCTTAAATCTTAAAATGATTTAATTGGAGGAGGTGGATCATTACCTTCGATCATGATTGAATACTTTTTCAAAATTTTATCAATTTTATATTAATCCCACAATCTTTATTTCTTTTTAGGTCTCCATCTATATATATAGATTTAATTAATTTACTTAGTTTTAACAATTTCTTTACTTTTTAAGAGCATAAGTGTACTCCATGTTGAATTTTTCATAGCATTTTCTATTTACATCTATTCATAAGCCTAAATCTTTTAAATATCTTCATCATTAATTTTTCTCATATTTCCATTATCCATTCCTTATTGTTTCATTTACATTTTCTCTTAGACAAGAGATCTCTTTTATTCATCATATTATTGATGCATTTATTGAAAATTTATTTATATTTAATAATCAAGCTTCTTCTTCTTCATCTTAATTTCCTTTAGGTTAATCTGCTTTACCTTATGCAGCTGCTTTTTCTGCTGCTTCTTATTCAAGTGCAGCTTATTCAGCTGCCAATTCTGCAGCTTTAGCAGCTTCTTCTGCTAATCTTGCTTCTTCAGCTATTCTTGCTGCTTCTTCTTCTTCTTCTTTCTTCTTTTAAATAGCTGCAGCTATTCTCTCCTTTAATTCTCCTAAAGCATCTGCTTTCTCTTCTGGGGGTACTGGCTCTTTATTTACTCTTTCTATTTATTAAAGTATCATTATTATTTCTTTTCTTATTCCATCACCTATTTCTGTTGCTATTGGATTTTCATGCATTGTTATTGATTTGAGATTCTCTAATGATTTAAGATTATTAAATTCATCTAATTTCTCTATCAAATTTCCTCTTATATTTAAATGATGTAATTTTGGTAAATTTGGAATATCTGTTAATACAACAATTTTATTTGCTCTCAAATGTAATGTATGTAATTCAGGTAAACTATTTAAATGTCCTATTTAAATTATTTAATTCTATGCAGCCCAAATTTATTTTAGTTTCAATAAATTCTAAAATCTAAAAAACTATTTTCATTTATTAAATACCCTTCAAATGTTTCTAATTTATTATTTCTCAACTCTAAAATTTCTATTGCATTATGCCCAATAAAACCTTATGCACTTTTTATTAAATTATTCTTTAATGATAATTTCTTCAATCTTGGCAAATTGATTTATCCTAAATTTGTGATTTTATTATTATCTAAATTCAATTCATCCAAGAATTCAAATGTATTTGGTACATTAAAACAATCTAAATTTGTAATTTAATTGAATGACAAATTCAAGTTTGTTAAATATCTTATTATTTACAAACTATTAACATCTTGTAAAAGATTATTTGCAAAACTAATCTTTCTCAAATGAACATAGGCCTACATCACATTAAACAACTAATTTATTTTCTAAGATGCTTTCGTCAATGAATACCTTATTTTCACATATTAATTCAACAAATGAATATCCACTTAAATTAGCAGTTTTACCAATTCTCTTTAACCCCTCTTTAATATCATTATGTAACTTTTCAATTTATAATTATTCTGGAGCATAATATTCATCTTATGGAACATCTGGTTCATCAGGCTCAATTACTTCTATTTATTCAACATCCTACTTCTCTTCTCCTTCATCTTATTAACTCATTATAATAATTATTCAAATATTAATTATTTCATATTAAAACTCACATTTCAAAATCCAATTTAAACATCTTTGCTCATAATATTTTTTATTTAATTCTCAGAATTATCCTCATAACCCTCCAGAATACTATAACAATCCTCTTAAAAAATGTTAATATTTTACATTCCTTACACCTCTCCATGTTGCTTTATTCTTAGCATAAAATTCCATTATTAAATAGAAGTATATTTAAAGAATATTGCACTTATAATTTCTATTTTTTATCCCTAACATATTTAACATTAATATTATCATCAATTTCGCGTCAACAATCTTCTTTTATCTTCCTCATTTAAATTTGTTTAACCTTATTCCTTATAAACAATATTTATCGAAAACATTATATAGTCTACTGTCTCTATAGTATACGTTATTTCTGGAATCAATATCTTTATATAAAAAATTTTGTTTTGTTCCTATAATTCCAATTTATAACTTAAAATTAATTATTGCCATCTATTCCTAATTTCATTGAATTCAGAGATCATTTCCATTCTTTGCATAAGTTTGATGGAAAATATTAAGAAATAATATTCAAAAAAAAAAATTTATATTGATTACTAAACAAAATCATATTAACCTTTGTTTGATTTCCCTATCTTTTATTAGTCTTAATATTTCCCTTTTTGTTATTATTACTATGCCACATCTATAATTATTCTATATAAGCTAAAAACATAAAAACATGTTCTAAATGCTTCAGCTACCTTATTTTTTAAATTCTTCCCTTTTTCCAAAAACTATTTAATCTTAAGACTAAAACTTGTCAATAAATTATGACTCTCAGTTTAAAAATTAAAGTAAATTATTAGATTAAGCTGGATTTAATTATTATTTTTCATTTCAAGATTCCTATTATATATATAAAACTATCTATCTATTTCTTCGATAATTATGGTAATTCAAAATAACAAAAATTTATGTATCTAATATATTTTATAAACTATCAGATACTTTATTTTAATATAGATAAAGATATCACATGAAATTTCAAATTGTTCTAGGAAAAAATATTTAGATATCAATTTAAATATTGTAATTAACAAAATAAAGTTTTACTCTTAATCATAAATTAAGTTCTTTTTAAAAGGGTAATTATTTAAAATAAAAATACCTAAATTTAGCAGACCAATGAAAAGCTTCTTTTAAAAATTAAAAAACTGATTTCAATAATAACACATCTTACTAATCAAATTAAAAATTGTTTGTAAATCCTTTCTGCAATTTTCTGAATCATTTATAATAATTTTTACATAATCTCCATTTGATCCATCATAATTCTTTTATTACAAATTTTTAGAATTTTAGAATTTATATTTAATATTTTCGCTCGCTTAAATTGTAAGTAGTAAGGTATTTTAGAATATTAAATTCCTTCTTTTAAGAGATTGTTTATAATTCAATTTTTATTGAGTTATTTTTCATTTTTTTTTTTAATTTATAAAAATAAGAATAAAACATAAGAGAATAGAATATTTATTTTTTGCTTTTTCGATAATTATTAAAAATATTTCATGAAATAGTCGTAAAATTAAACATAATTTTTAGAGCTTTAACAAAGAATTTCAAAAACTTTTTCATGTATCTTTGAAGAGTCCCCATCTAAATAACATAAATAACTAGCTAAATATTGCATTTAGTTGAATTATGATATAATGAATTTTATCATGATATTCAATAATGACTAATAAATTGAAATGGCTATCAATTTTATTAGATTTTTCAAATAGGAAATACAAAATCATATTAAAATGAATGTATAAACATTATAAAAATACCATAGATTATCCCCAACCTTTCCAGTTATAATTTCAAAGATAAAAACATAAGTTTTTAAAATCTCTAAAATTTTATTCAAATTTATCAAAAATACATAAGTAAATCAAATTTTCTATTGGCCTCAATTAATTGTGCTGTAAGTTAAATTTTAATTAAAGATTAATATTTCACATCCTAAAAATCCGAAAGAGAAACTTTAAAGTATTTTGAACTATTTGTTTCTAGAGAAAATATATTTATTAAAAATCGTTGAGCAATTATTTGATAATTTTTTATAGACAACTGATATTGTCTATCAATTAGTTTAAAATAATTAAGATTCCTGGTAAAATATACAATAAGTATTAAAATAATTTGCAAATATTATTATAAATTTACAATAGAACTAAACATAATTTAATATTGAGGCAGAGTTTTAAGAGAGTATTCAATCTTATTTTACAAAAAAATATTAAGAATAATATAATAAATGGAGTTAATAAGTTGAAATGCCACTTTATTTAAGAAAAGTTAAAATGGAATTATTGTATAATGAAAAAATACTAAATTTTGAAAATGATTAAATTAAATAAATAGTTGATTCTTTGTTAAAACAGAATCTCCTTACTTAATATACACATTATCTTTTCTCAAATTAAAATCCAATTAATCTAGAATTACTTCTTGAGAAATTTAACTATCAAGAAGGGTAACAATTAGAGGAACTACAATTGTTAGATGAATTATATTTATCTTTGTAACAAGATGATTAATAAATAAAAATGAAAATCAAATAAAAAATTATTTAAGAAGGAGAGCTCAGAATATTGATGATAATAGATTAAGAAATTACAAAATAATTGGCTCATTCTTTCATTAATAACTTTACTTAATTACATTAAAAATATCGAAAAATGATTGAAACTTGTTTCAAAGATAAAAGTTATTTTAATTAAATATTAATTAGTGCATTTGAGGAATTAGTTAACAGTTAGTTAAATGTAAAATATTAATCTTTTTTATCATTTTAGAAATTTGATTTTGGAGAATTATTAATCTTTTTTATAGAAGTAGAAATAGAAAGTATTATCAAAAACGAAAATTGGAACACTTTATTATTAGATGTCGTATATTTATTTTAATATATAAATCAATTCCATAATTTTTTATTCGTAAATATATTTCAGTAATTTTAGTATTATCAAAATATGTTGGCGCTAAGATTATTTAAATACTTTAGAATTTTAAAATAAAATGATTTTTTTTAGTCTTACTTAAAAATAGAATGCTAAATAATTTAAAATATTGAGGCCATTTTAGGAACTGCAACCCTCTAATCTTTACGAATAATGATATAAGAATTCGTTAATAATAATTTTACAATATATGAATTTCTAACTGAGAACAAAAAAATTTTATAAGCCTAAAATCCCTTATTAATAACAGAAAATAATTGGCCTAAATTTTAATAATTTAATATAGAATTAAATATTGAATTTAATGAAATTACTAAACTAAAGAAATACTACGAATCTTAATAAGAAAATAAATAGATTCTTTGGTTAGATTTTTTGTCATATGTTGAAATTGAGCATTCAATTAGTAAATAAAGAATTTTAATGAGTATTCCTTAAGCAATAATCTTATTTGTTTACTAATATGAAAATGAATTTAAGAGTATTTAAATGATATCCTAAATAACTAAGTTAGATTATAACTTTATTTAAAAAAACTGCTCTTTGATGAAAGATGTAAACATTTTGGAAGAAGTTGTTTAACAGGATTAGAATTTATTTAGGTTAAATTAAGATTGGTTAGATTTAAAGGATTCAAAAATAGGAAATTAAATAACAACTAATTCATATATTCCTATATTAAAGTTAAAAAAAAGTACTCTATTCTTATTATTGTAGAAAAATCAAAGAGAAATTTAAGCAATCCGGCCAAAGCATAAATCATGAAAATATTAAAGATTTAAAAAGAAATAATATTTTAAGATTTGTTTTAGATTGTATAAGAAAATATAAAAAAATCTTTAAAAGAGGAAGTCAATTTGGCTTTGATAAAATAAGTAATCGAAGAATTAATAGAAAATAATTATTTAGAAAGAAATACATCCAACCCAGATTTGCTTAAATATGTTTGAAAATGCTTAAATTGTATTGAAAAATAATTTAAAAAGTAGATTATAAATATTATATTAAATATAAATTATACAATGTTTATAATTCTATTATCTTGTTGTTAAAATAAATGAAATAGATGATAATTCAGAAAAATTAATATGTTTGTTAATCATTATTTTATATAATTTTATATAATTTAATATTAAATAAATCAAATAATTTTTAAGATAATCATCAATGTTAATCATCAAAAGGAGTTATTTAAAATATAATTAAATTTGAAATTAGAATGTAAGCATTAAGAAATTCAGATTGCAATGTATGAAATAAAATATATAAAAGGAATTAAAGAGATGAATATTTTTAATATTATTTGAGATTGAGAATAGTTTTAGATTACTTAACTTTGGAATAGAATAGTCAATTTTTCCTGCCATACATAAATAGAAATATATATTATTTTGTTAATTAAATCATTAATATTACATATTATCAAATCTTATAAACTGGTTCTAATATTTTTGAAAGTTAAGCATTATTTTATATTTTAATGAATTGCTTAGAAATAAACACTTTAAAAGATTGGTTTGAACATGTAGTTAATAACTAGAAACCTGTAGTTGTTAGTTTTTTTGCAGAATGGTAGGATTGTTTAACAAATATAATTTAGGTGTGCTCCATGCCGTAAACTCAACCCATAATTAATTTCGGAGGTTGAAAAGAATTCTGAAAAATGGCAACTTGTCTTAGTCAATGTGAATAATGATGAACTTTATGACGTGGTGCAATAATTTGCGGTATAAGTTATATTTGATTATAATTAGAAAGCTTAAGTCCCCTCAGTTTGTTTATTTAACATGGGAACTCAAACTGAATTAATGACAGGATATAGCGAACGCAAGATTAAGTCTTTTTTAGAAAAGATTAGATGCTGATTTTTTACTATTATTTTAAATGTCATATATTAATATTTAACAAACGTAATACAAGTTAAGTTGCTTCTTTAATTATTTCTGCATTGTTATATTTATGAGTTTAATTTGCTAACAAGGGCAACTTGAAGCAATTTATAATGTTATTCAAGTTCATAATTATATATCTATTTAAGAATTCGAAAAATTCATTATTATCGAATCTTAATCAATTAGTTTTTTCTAATCTATGACTTTAAAAACAGTATTAAAGAGGTAATTTCAATTTCTAATAGATGAATAATATAAAATTATAAGTAATTCGATGCATTTAAGTTTTTCATCAAGAATTAAATGACATAATCAATTTATTTATATTTTTAATTTGCTATTATATGATTAGTAATTAAATATATATTAAAACATCATAATATTAACTTTAAAATCATATCATTATATAAATATTATATTATTGTCAATATAGATTGATTAAGTTCTAAATTATAAACAGTGATTGATCATTGAATAGTTTTAAAAGATAAACATATAGTTTAAGACTCTTAAATGAAACTTTATTTTAGTATTAGAATAGCATAATAATTATTATATTTTAATGGTAACCAATAAATTATTATAATCATTTGGAATAATTGAAAAATCTTGATTATTATCTTATTATAATTAAAATGAATCCTTTTACATTAACTTTTATTGATGAAAATTTAGAGAAAAAGTATATAGAGAGTTATTCAATTGAATTGATTCAAGCTTTCAGATATACTTTTTCATTGATGTCAATCTCAAATATTATATTGAGTCTTTTTTGGATCAAAAGAGAAGAAATGCTTATTGGTATTTTATTAGTAGCAATAAGTCTTACATAGACAATAGTATTTTACTATATAAAAATGAAATAATAGTTTCTATCCGTAGTTGGATATTTGATTTCATCACTAAGTTTATTTGCTTCATTTTATCATTTGCTTCCTATGTATTATCCTGAGATGTATGAGCATTAATATGATTGGATTTTTGATATTTCTTAATTTCTGGCTTTAAATTTCACTTTAACTCCAAATTTTTTGTTAAATTAACTTTTACAGCTGATGTTTTTATTTTCACGATTGCTTATGCGTAATTACAATCACTTTCATATTGAGACATTGATATTAACTCTATATTTAATACTCTTTTGGTAAAAGGAATATTATAGATAAAAACACAACAGATAATTATTTTTATTAAATGAGCAGTAAAAATCCTCTTTTTCTATTTGGGATGATTTAGTGGATCATAAAATTGTATTATTAACATATAATGAGTATTGGGAGAAAATAGAATTCTAATAAGCAAATAAATGTATGAATGGATACATAAAAATAGAAAACAAAGATTTTCTTGAAGATTTTAGAGTAATTGATTAAAAAATAACACTCAATTAATATCTATTGGAAAAGGTGAGAGATAAATCAAATGAATTTTAGATAAGAGTTTTAAACACAATAAATAGAGATAAATTTATAGTGAAATGTGTTATATAAAAATTTGAATAAATAAAAATAGCAATAAAATTTAGTGAATTCTAATCTGGTTTTAGTAGTTAGTAATGGAATAACAATAGTTACCTTAGAGTATTAAAAAATTTAAAGAAGATTGATAAAACATAATATTACAGAGAGACTCTAAGGAATTTGCTTTATAATTCTTATTATATTAAAGAAAAGATACTAGAATAAGTAGAAGAGTTGAGATATTAAAAATTGAGATTATTTTTGGATACAATTTTAAATAAGGAGAAGATTCGCATTAATTTTGAAATAAAACAATTTTCGACAGTTCTTCCATTATTTTTTGCACTAATTTGTTGTTTAGTAAAAGTTTATAAGATAAGAGATATTTGTTTGATAGAATTGAATTAATATAATATATAAGTAATCTTGTATGGGAATGACATTGATGTTCCTAGACACAGATTTGATGTGTGTAAGAGGATTGTTAGTAATATACTTTAACAGATTGGATAGAATAATTGTAGATATGAATAGGATTATTGTAGTTTGATTTTAGTAAATAAATAAGAATTAATGGAATGGAGTCCTAAAAATAATTAATTAATAACATTTAGTAATTGAATATGATATATTATATTGTATTGTAATTGTGATTATAATTTTTCATAATCCTTTAGCCCATCCCAAACTTTACATGGCTTCAATTCTTAAATTTTCATTTTACTAAGTAGTAAAATTACTTTAGGAGTGAATATGTTCATAGGCTTGGGCTGCTCTCAAGACTGTATTAGCAATGACTTAATATGCAGAAGAGTACCCAGTTAATTAAACACTATTAAATCTATTTGCCTAGAGAGATAGAATAAATAATATACTATTTCTGATGGAACAGAAGATTCACTTCTAGCTAATGTTTTTAAAAGGACAGGAGCATATTGTTTAGCATAGAAATATCTAAGTTTAGGATCTTGATAATGTTCTAATAAAGAGTATGCGATTTTATTTGGAACAGTGGACATAACTAATTCTCTAATAAAATAGAAATAATGATAATTACGGATAAAGTATTCCATTATATGCAATATTGAGATCATTATCAATTCCATTATAAAGGGAAGTATAATACATTTAAATTGTTGGTTTTGGATCAAGAATAATCTATATGTTTAGAATATATAATTACAGTTGGTAATTAGAATGCAGCGCATTCAGAAACTATTTATCCATTACAAGCTAAACCAATATCACAAGCAGCTAAGGCTGAGAATTTCTCAGATTCAGTTTCAACTTAAATAACTTTAGCAGGCCATTTAATTGAATTAATAGTTTTTATTGTACGATCTTTGTGTTCAACGAATTCTGGTACTGATACTATTATTTTAATTTAATCAGTAGGATAATTCTTCATTTCATCTAGTTTTAAGAATCTTGAAATCCCATCAGCAACTGTTTTAAGACAGAATGGAATTTCTTTTGATGTATTACCACCAGCAACAAATATCAATAATTCCTGATCTCCAATATTTTATTATTATCTATATTTCTTTCTTTATTCATTAACTCTGTCAGCAACAAAATCATCAAATCTAAAGAATTCACCTCCAGGTAGATATATAGTATCCTACTATACTAAATCTTTATATTAAGGACTATTTTAAAGAAGATGTCTAAATGCTCTGTAAAGTCCATCTGGTCCTACTTATGTATGAGGGAAAGTGAATTTCTCCCAATTACTCTTTTATTCAATAATTATGATTTTGTACTTGTCTTAATGGGGTTCTTGTAAACCAATGATCTACATACTTTTAACCATATTAAGGTTAATCTTTATGAGTCAAACCATATTAGAATGTTGGAGGACATATTCGGTTGAAGTGACGATAAGACTCTCTTAATTTCTTGTAGAAATGAATCATGAAGAATTCATTCTCAAAATTCAAGAATGCTGATGGCTGATAATGTTAAACAATTTCAAAGTATTACTTATCAAGTTTATTCAAAACTTTTTTATTGATCCATCTCTTGTACATATGGACTGGATGCATTGCATTCTCAGTACTAAATTTAGCAATAGAGTGTACGCTAATCTATAGAAATTTCTGAATGGGAAGAAAGGTTTATATTGAAATTCATGATAATCTACTCCAATAGTTTCTAATCCTTCATGACCCATTTAAGGACCTCCAATACCAACAAAACGGAATTCAGTGTCTGGTTTGGCTACTTTGATGGTTGACATTACACGTGCCAAGTGCACATCTGTTGAAGGACAAGCAGCAGACAAGAAAATCGTAGCTTATTTCATAAAATATTAAATCTAATAATAATCAAAAGTTTCTTGCAGACATCTTATCTACTATATCCAGCAAATCTTCTTTTATTTTTTCAGGATCCAATTATTTTAACTTCTTAAATACTAAAATATATAAGACATTGCATCCATAATATTTGTTCTGTACTAACCAAAAAATTATAAAATATCTCACTAAACCATATAAAGGTATCATCTTTTCTATTAGAATATGAAGTAAGGGATCTAATACAAACATAATCCCTAAAATCATGTAATAAAATATTTAACGAGTCTACTCCTATTAACTGCCTATTTTGAATTACAATGGATAAAGAATTGCAATCAATAACCAAAATAACTTGATATAACTTAGAATCCATATCCCAAGAAACATTATCAAATAAAGTCCTAATCTAACTAAATTATAATCATAATTCTTTCTTGCTATCCTTAAAAATAGAGAGTTTTATATTATTTTTTGAGCCAATCGATTAATGATTTCCTCATCCATAATTTGATGAATCTATTATAACACATTGAAATAGTCCTCATTGAGATTAGATTATTCATTAAAACTTAATTTTTAAGAACTTATCATTATATTTAATCAAATGAAATTCACAGATCTCTCAAAGACTTGGTTCAATCCTTGAAATCTCTAATAATTGTTATTCCATGAAGATATAAGATTCTCCACATGAATATCACAATTGTCGAATATTGAATTTTTAGGTTTATTCTCAATCACTTATGCAATTTATTCGGCTGAATGAGCTAGAATCACATCCTTAAATGTCACTCCTTATACTTCAGGACTCATCAATTACATTTAAACTAATCCATTCTTATTGAACCATTTTGGATAATCTATATTATTTTATAAATTATTACGTTTCATCTAATCTGCTATCTATGAAACTTAACCCATAAAACTAAATGAGTCTTGAAATTTCTAGAACTAGTACTTTCTACTTATGTTACTTACATTCTATCATCAATTATTATTATATACCTAATTCCAATTCATATTTAGTTATTAAATGATCAAAAGTTAATTGACCTCATCTTGACTTAACTTAGTGAATTGTTTTAAACCAATCTCAGAAAAGTCTCTCAATAAAAACTTTAATCCTAATATATTTGCAATTGCTTAATTGTTATCTGAGGCCAACTTTCTGTACATAGATTTTAATAATTCTAATACGATTATTCAAAATCGTATTTAAATAAGTCTTAAGTATGTAATTAAATTAATAATTTGTCATCTTAATATCCTTTAATTTCAATTTATAATAATATGAGCAAACTTATTCCTATTCTTAAATTACATCTTAAAAGACAAATTCAATTTTTCATTTAAAATTTACTTTTCTACCATTTTTGGAAGTAACAAAATTTTAATAGTGTTATTCTTATATAATACTTCTAACATTTTGTTTTAAATTTTTGTAATGAAAAAATACATTTTCCATATCTAATATTGCGTTTATTGGATTATAGAAATAGTTGTAAATTTATTATAAATAATTAAATACATATTTTGTAATTATATAATTTTATAATAATTTGTATTGTATCTTATATTAATTATGTAAATTATGTGAAGAAATTATAATATATTGATATAAAATCAAAGTTGAGCTGTAGTTTTCTAAAAACTTTGGAGCATTTCCTCAGTTTTAGAGAAATTTGAGTTCCAATTTTGTAGTATTTACGAATCAATAACTTTGGGTCCATCACAAACAGATGTAATTTTAGTAGTAGAGACTTCATTTGCCAATTATTCCATAGTGTAGGCCATAAGAATATCTTTAACAGAGACACCAGAGCATTCAGGTGTTGTTATCTCTACATTAGCTACGTTTTCTTTTTATGTCCATTTAGGATAATCTAATAATGATAGATTCTAATATCTTACGATGCATTTCATCGGCGATTGTAGAAATTGATCCCATGAATGCAAAAGTTTCTTTGAATGAATTGAATTTGAATTCTTTAGTAAGTTTTGTTGAATCACTAGATGTTTACCAGGGTAGAGAATGAATCTCAAGAGCAGAGTATATTTGTTCAGAATTTAATTTTGTTACTGAAACAGATGGTACATCTTTAAAATCTCTAATGAAGATTTTCAGAGAATTTATTATGGCTGGTGTTCTAAATCCAAGTTCAGAGATGTATCTATACATGTTGAAGTTGCTGAGATATTTTTATTATTACAATTTTCTTCAACTGAGTATTCACTTTTCAAACCCTTATTAATGCGAACCATTATTTTTTCAAACGCAATATGATGATCAGTTATTTTATTTTAATATTAATCAGAACAATATATCGTAATATCAATAACACAATCATCAACATCTTGAACATAGGATTAACTAAAGTTCTCTCTAATAATCTTCTTATTATCAATATAATTAGATGTTTTTTTAAGAAACATTAAAAGAACTCCATTATGAATAAAAAAACTATGGAAATATTTTAAATTGAGAAATAATTTAAGTTTATTTTTCCACTTAAGATTTTATATGTAAGTAATACCAATTTTGAATGATAATCGATAAATATTGGATCAAATGCAAAAATTAATATAAATAGCTATACATTATTTATAGAATCAATAGAATTAAATCAAATTTAAAAAAACAAAATAAGAACTATTACTTAAAGATGTACTAGAAATATAAGAATTGAATAATATTGATATATTTTAAATTCTTTAGCAATATTAAGAAATATTAATAAGAAGTTTTTGAGGAGACTAATTTCGAGTGAATTTATAATTAAAACAAGAAAATATATATATTGAATAATTCATCCTTCATATTGAAGAGCAAGTAAATACATTTTCTAAAAATTTGATTTATAATAGAAATAAAGTAATTAAATAGATGTAAATTATAATAATTATTATTAATTCTCTGATTGAATTGGAACTTAGAGATAATATAAATGATAATTATAAAAATAAGTAAATACTTCAAAATGTATTTATTCATTCAACAATCAACAGCATCCATCTTTTTATTTGTTACTTTCTTAATTTTATTAACCAATTTTCTATCCAGGTGTTTGTTGTGTTTTTTGAGGTCTAAAATTATTTGTAAAATTGATACCCTGTTCCCTTTGTTCCTTAAGAATCTTTTTTTGCTATCAATTTTCTCGATAATTAAAGGAAAGCTTTAGACACTTAATCAGCAGTCTTTGCACTTACTTCCATATGTGCCATTTTTCTTATACTTGCATAGTCTAAGGCCTTTTATGTAGTTACTCTATTATAGAGGAGATGGGCATTACACTTTTTCCTCAATGTCACTTTTGTTTCCCAATAATAATAATTCAACGTTTTTTTCAGCATATGAATCGACTTCATTAATCCAAAATTTATCTATATCTTCAAAAGAAGCAAGGGAAGATACATCATATACTAATACAATACCATCAGCTCCCTTAATATTAAAATTATAGAATACTTTGTAATATGCACTTGTAATAGTTCTAAACCTCTCTTAACCAGCTGTATCCCAGATTTGTAATTTAACTTTTTTACCATCGATTTCAAGTGTTTTAAATCTAAAATCTACACCGATTGTAGTTAAATATGAATCACTAAATGTATCATCTGAAAATCTCAAAAGTAGAGAAGATTTACCAACACCTGAATTCCCAACAATCACTAATTTAAACAAATAATCATATTCCTTGATCATTTTGATATCTTTATTAATTATTATTTAAATTATACAACACAGAACTAATCGGTATATATAAATTTTATAATATATTCATTCCAAATTATTTATACTAGAAATCAATTTATCATGAACATCACATAATTTTGAACAATATAATTCAACCTATTTGATGGTTTATATATATTGATAAAAAAGAATGAGTAAAATTATTATTCTATTCTTAAACTAATCAATTATCCAATTTATTTAATTCAAAAATATAATTTAGAACTAACGATAAGTGTATTGAAATTACTTTATTTTAAAATTTCTACAATTATAATAATTTTGAATAGGATTAACACTAACAATTAGAAATTTTAAATGAAATAATATAAATTAGATTTATTTGAAGCTATTTTGAAATCTACAATTTTTTAATTATAAAGTTATTGCTTCTAAGAAGTATAATAATATCCCCCTTATAAGAGATGAGATGTATTAATTTTTGATATAAAGCATTTTATTTTAGAGTTTATTACAGGAGAAGGGAAAATAATAGAGAAGAAATATTGAAGTTGAAGCATTGTTATTTCCATTAGAGTTCCATTTTCAAGAATAGATGTGTATTGTTAAAGTAGGATAGTGAATAATAATAGAAATGTATTGTTATACATAATTTTAACCAAACAGATTATGAATGATACTATTAAATTTATGAAGATTGTGTAAAATTCTTTCTCAATATTTATTAAAGATTGAATTCAGCTTTATCATTTCTATTCAAATAATAAATCCATTTCCATTTTTTAATCCTTAAAGACTATACGGATTTCAGATTGAAAATGAAAACCATTTCTTTTTAAAAGTCATGTATAGATGCATTAATTAAGTATTTATCTTTTGTATTGTTTAAAAGACTTTATTAGAAAAAATCATAATTAATGATTTTATTATTAAGAGAATGTATGTAGATAGGTAGGTATTGTTTGAAGTTGATTTTAAGATAGTAATTTAAATTGTATATTATAATTAATAAATTATAAGATGAATAGTCCTTTTATTAAAGAGAAGTCAAATGATTTGGACTAGCTGAAGAAGGCAGTTTCAGATTAGATGAATGATTAATTCATAGAGACTATTTTCAATGTGCAAAAATAGAATGAGGAATAAGAACCATAGAAAGAGTAAAAGTAACGAGTGAGATATACAGAGAAATTATCGAGAATATATTATTTGTATTTGAAGTTGATAATGGGTCGAGAATTGAATGATGATGAAGATGAAGAGTTTTTAGAATATATGGATCATAGATCAACTGAAAAAGGTAGAATATTAAAAATGAAGAAAAGTTTTGAATATGTAGATGAATTTGATTATCATATGGGTGATGTTATTTTAAGGTTATTTATTTTGATTATGTAATTATAGTTTTCCAAATCCTGATTCAGATGAGGTAGAATGTGTATAATAAATGTCTCCAATGGAAGCAATTACTTTATGTATGAATAGTTTCAATCTCAAAAATAGTGGAACTGACTTTGAAGTCATTGATAATTTAGTGTTTTTAAAAGCAATTGAGGCTAGTTTATTTATGCTAGCTTA